>VXAL01015785.1:0-11030 GCA_013399475.1 Chauna torquata
TCCTCTGGCTTTACCAGGCTTGGAAGCCTCTTCATGATACTGCGAGTGTGGGTTCCCAGCAGGCAGCAAACCTCTCTAGAGAGATTGTCTGGATGGCAAATGGGTTCTTTAGTGCCTCTCAGTGAGGAATCTCCAATTAGTAACACCCTTCATGCTTTTTTGGTGGCACCAGTTCTAATACGGGATGTTGGTTGGACCAGCTTTGTACAGTTGCCTTTTCCTGGGTCTTGACCATTACTCATGCACTGTCCTTCTTCCAGCTCCAGAGCATCATATCTGATGCATAGGGGCACTTACGGGACAAGGGGGAGACTCGTCCTTCTGCTCCGATCAGAGATGAGAGTCCAGTCTCCCTTGTCTTGTGAGTCAGTCACGTCCGCCAGCTCAGGGTTGGAAGCTAGCTTACCTTCCTCTTGCAAGGGCTTAAGACAGGGCTGTTGCTCAGCCCATGTCAGTGCACAATACCTTGTGTCAATCTCTCACTTGGATTCCTGGGTACTAAGCTGCCTGGTGAGCTCCTCTCACAACATGGCAACTTGCTCAAAAAGGTTGTCCAGCTGGGCACTTGCACCCATGACACCCACCTCTGCCTTCAGACCCTAAGAGGACTTCCAGATTCTGAAGTTCCCTGCAACTGAGGGTCAGGTCTGGGCAGCTCTTTCAGTCTTCAGAAGGTCTGTTTGGGTGTAGGCATATGACTGCGGAGGTTATAGCCCCTCTGTCTAGCTTTCAGCCTCAGCCTGGCAGTTGTGGCAGAGTGGACACCATTTTTGTTTCAGTAGAAGGCTGAACAGTAATATTTGTTGCAGATATAGATAGTCATAGTGGATTTATAAGGGGAAGTCACAATGTTGGCTACTATGATGGATATGACACAAGCAGTTGATAGAAACTCACCCTTTATACAAGTGCTTAAAACTTGCACCTACTGAAAAACTTTTTCCCATATTTAACTCCTAGGGAGCTGAGTAATGTCAAATCACAAAGGTAAAGGCAGAATGGAATCTGGTTTGGCATTACCTATTAAATACCAGGTATCTAAATACTTACTTGGGTTCTTTCCATAATCTGTGGAGACTCAGACCTCTCTAGAGAGCAATTTATCCTGTCTGATTTAGACATCTCTCTTACTGTGGTACAAATTGTCATCTCAAGGAACCTATATTTGTATTAACTGTGGAGTCAGTCTAGACAATTAGCTTAGAGTTCAGAGTTAATTTTTACGTGACGGCAGACCCTCACTTATAATATAGCGAAGGATTTCTGGTCAAGGCTTCTTTTCATTTTTTTTCTGATTATGTCTTGTTCACACTGAATGATTAGACTTTTCCTAGGCACAATTCAAACCTTAACTTGGAGCTTAAGCTGACCAGCTCTGTTTAGGTACCTATATTGCAGACATGCAGTCATTTAGTAGCCTAAACATAGTTTTCTAGTGCCATTTGAGATGCCCCAGGGTATTCCATGTGGCTCTGAGGAGTCCTCCTGTAGTTTATGTGTCATATCTGTCAGCCTTGTGTGGATGACTTGGCCACTCTAAAGCATTGCAAATTACACCATATGTTTGGACAACTGAACTGAGCCTGTGGGGTGGAAGTCAGCTCCAGATTAAGTCATTTAAATTCAGATGCCCATGTGTGGGTGTCTACATGTGAGTTAAATGCCTAAGCTCCTGCTTTAGTCAATGAAATTTTAATCACCACACTGGACTCTGAAAAGCATTCAGCTGACCCGCCGGCTTTTGCCAGACTTAGGATAAATTGAATTGCTCTAGACTTTACTTCCTATATTAACAAGAGACTTAAGGCCCATGGCTGGAAGCCAGACAGAAAGCTTTAGGGCATCTCAGATAGCCCTAGAGGCTTACGTGAGGACAAATGATTTGAGTGTCATTCTATGCTGCTATAATAGGAGCTTGGACACTGCTTCACATGTAGACACCTACATGCAAGCATATTAAGTTACTAGTTTCATCTCAAACTGAATCACACCCTAAAATTAGAGGAGATAAATCCCGTGCTTGATATCCAAGCACAGGGCTACAGGTGCTAGACCTGTTACTTTTCCCATGATGAACAGCAAATTATATGTGCATAAACATAATTTCAACAGATTCAAACAAGATGGGCCAGTGGAGTTTACATGACTCAAGGAACCCGGCACAGACTGCTGAAACAGTAGACCAAAACCTAATAGACATCCACACAAGCAAAGATGACAGCGTGAAGCTGAAGGCAATTACTGACTTGAAAAAAGATATGAATTTAGTGACTGCACTTGATGAGGCAGACCCAGCAAAGTCTGTGAGTGGCAGACAGATTGATGCAGATGAATGGTGTGATGACTCTGTGTCACGAGGAAGTACTGAACAAAGAGATTAGGAGGCGGAGAAAGAAGCCAAGTAGAAACACATCAGAAAAATTTATTTTAAAAAGGAGAAAAATGCCAATTCTGACACTGTGTGGGTTGAGGCAGCTCTACGGACCAACTAAACAATGAAACAAGGCATCATTTCTCATTTATAACCCCTAGCTTATGCACAGTAAAAAACATTCCCTGTATGAAAATACATAGATCTCCATGTTCATTGCCAAAGGTTCTGTTACTTGAGGAAATTTTGGCAAGGGAGATTGACAAATGCAATTAGCAAATATAGCATAGACTGGTTTATGTCAAATATTTTGAGACATTTGCCCTTGAGGTTAGTGGGGAGAGTCTTTTGGCTCCCGTTAGTAAAGCTGGCTGGGGAAGAATGAAGAAGGTGAAAATAATGCCACTCCTCAGTAGCGACCCATCGGGAGTGCCGTATGCTCCATACCGTGAGCTGTCAGAGAACCTTTAATTCCAAAGGAATATGGATATTCATTTGTGCCTTGCATGTGTCAGACACATTGGAGCTGACATTAAAAAATCAAGTTAGGCAAGTGCTGTAGTGTTACATCTTACATTTAAATAATTGTACTGGCAATAATTTTTTATTTGAGCCTATTTGGGTGTGAAAAATGCCTTGCCAAAAAACTCTCCCATGCCAAGGCTTTATTAAAAAAAGGAGATGGTATGGTGACTGAGACCAACAACTTTGTGGCTTTTTTTTTAGGATTTTTTGTTTTGTTTTGTTTTGTTTTTGGCCTAGTTCATAGTTCTTGCCAAGGAACCTGAGAGAGAACAAATGTTTTTAACAGGTGAAGCGGGGAATTAATTCACTGATGTATGTTATATGATAGGGTCATTACATCAGTGCTGGCTGAAAGCATGGAGAATACCTTATTCATGCTTTGCTACTGAGTTTCCTCTGCTGGGAAACTGTTCATGAGAACTCCGCACACCTTTCTAATCTCTTTCCCATGAGCAGGACTGGACCAACACAGGAAAGAGGCAAAAAAAGCATTATCATCAAGCCCACGGATTTACCTGCATGTTTTCTGTGGACATTTAGAAGTCTGATTTTAGTGTATTACCTTCAGTTCTAAGCTGAAATCACACTCTTTCTATGCCTATATACCTCTAGTATGTACAGGTATACCTAATGAGCTACTCCAACCTGAAAATTAGAAGGCAGGGTTATGACAGCACTTTGCAGTTAGGAAACTGAGATATAGAGAAATAATTCTCTTGAAGCCACTTTAGCCTAAATCTGTGTCAAAGAAAACAAATAAACTCATATGTCATACTTCAGTCTAATCACTGAGATATGTTCCTCATTGCTAGATAACATACATGCATTGGCAAATCAGTATAAGTAAAGTATTGTCAGTCAATCACAATTATCTTACACTGTCTCCATAAATTGCTGCTACTCATTTGTTAGCTAGCATGTCTCTGGCTGAGAGATTAGTAGGGCACTAGATAGGTAAGAGTCAAAGGGAAATAGGTTAACTTGAACCACATTTATTACAGACACATAAGGCCACCTTGCTTGCCTGATTAGAGATTTTCAGATTGCTTTTGGTTGGTGGTTTCTGTTTTTGTTGACAGTGAGGGGTGCATGCAGGGACTCATTTTTTCCTGACTGCTGCCACGCCACAAACTAAAAGCCATTTTGAAGTGCTTCCAGGGCACTTCTTCCTGTTTGGGCTTTGCAGAGCTACAGTATCATTCCTTGCTGCAGAAAACCAAACAGATATTAGCAGTACATGAGGGATGGCTTCCCACAAATGTCAGCTGTACTCTGCAAAGCTTTGTCCATGTGACAGGAAAAGGCATGAAAATATTGGTCTCTAATGGGCATAATAATGTCGGCCAGTTCTCCATACGCTTAGCTTTCAGCAGTAAGGTCGTGCCATTGTGGGGAAAGACTTATCTACACAGGCAAAAGAGCTATATCTATTTTCCTGTCTGGGTATGTCAGCAACAGCTTTTCTACTTAGAAGTCTTCTGGGCTCCTATTGACCTGAATGCTCATGTGGACAAAGTGAAGCCAAAGGACAAGGAATATGAAGAGCTAAGGGGTTAAAAAAACAAACCTAAACAATGTCCAGACTGTCCAATGCATAGCAGTTATGCATTTTTATAGTTTCACTCACCTGTTTGATTCACTTGCCCCTACAGGCCTGCTAACTACCGAGTCCAGCACAGCTCATTAGTATTTATATTCTACTGAGTGCTTCATTAGCCTTGGCATTGTATTAATAGTAGCTAGGGGAAAATAACCCAGAAAGGGAAGCTTTTAAATGGAGACTACTTAGAATGTGATCAGTCAAATAAATATATAATTTCATGTAAAAGATTGGAGTAAAATTTGACCTGAATATTACTCCCAATCAATATAATATATTGAAATGAACGGAGGTATCTTTGTTTAGTTGATGCAGTGATGATCGTGCCCCTACCACCTTTTTGTTTTGCTAATGGAGAGGATGTTACACCATTACTCCATTCATTGACAGGAGTAACTAAGAGCCTTTATGTTTTCCCTTGGCAGGTGCCTGTTCTTACAGGTGCCTGAGTGCCTAGGCACTTTCCGGCCATGTGGAGAGCACGTCTTCGTCTATCCTTTCCATTGGTGGGCTGGGAAAGGCAGGAGGGGGTTGCCCAGACAGACTGCCCTGTGTGGTGCTCTGCATGCTAGTACATGGAAATCCCCTGTACGTGCTCCATGGATGCAACGTGTGTCTTCACGCTCTGCACGTCCCTTTGAAAAAATGGTGTCCACTCTTGGGGTGCTCCAAGAGAGGAAGTCTGTGTGTGTGTGTGTGTCCATGTGTGCATGTGTGTGCGTGTGTGTTTGTTGCATTGCATCACTTCCGTATCCCATTACAGGGCATAGGATTCATAATGAGAAAAGCTAGTGCATGTTCCCACATTTCTGGTGCTGTAACTACCTGTGTTTTCAGAGTAAAATCTGAGGTATTAATCCCTTCTGCCAGAAGGAAAGGTGGGCAGCAGGTATGAGAGCACTGAAGTGGGACTTTGAAGCCTGCAAGACTTTTCAGCTGTGATCCACTGTGAGGCTGGGAGGCTTTTCATCCCTCTGAGTCACTTTTTCCCTTCCTCCTTCAGTCATTTTCTAGAAGGTCTCTGGGAACCAGGGCTGCTTCTTTGTGTATGTTTGTATCTTTTTTTNTTGTGTTTTTTTTGTTTTTTTTTTTTTTTTTTTTTTTTTTTTTAATATATATAATGGTGGTCTGATCTTGGGTAGAATTTTATGGTCTTCAAACTCTCATAAGGACTAAAATGATAAGAATTACAGTGTGCAAACAAGTAGCAACTGCAAAGACCTGCAGTTACTGATTAGTGACCACATTTGTTCAAACATGAAATTTTCCTTGGTGTTAGACTATTTCCTGTAATGTATTCATATATTGATACTTTTTTTCCCCTTGGAAAGCTCAGCAAAATTCCAGTCTGCACAGACTTCATAGATAGGCACACAGCAAGGTTTTCATCCTTTTCTTATTCTTCTTTGCCCATGATGCACGGCATAGCTGGCTACTGTAAAGGAATGTCTGGGAGTTGCACAGGCTGTTTTTAAAGAGCACTCCTCTTGTCAGTGGTATTGACATGAAATGGTGTCTGTTTCAGCACTTAATTGCTGGCTTAATACGTTTTCAGTATTCAGCACTCTGCAATTCTGAGACTACTTTCACTTCATCTGTGTACAAGAAAACAGGAACATCAGAGACCGTGTGTCATTTCTATACCAATAATCGCTGGAAGCTACTGCACTCGGGTCTGAGAAAAGTGATGAGACACGAGACCTTTTTGTTTTCTCATCATGCCATGCCTTGAACTGGCATGAAATCATGTGTTGTATGTTTATGGGAGATGCTGCAAAAACAACGGGGCTCCTGATCCATGCAATCCTCTATCGATCTTCCTGACACTGGAAATGGAAAAAAAAAGGGAGGTTCTACTTCTCCAGAGTTCCTCTGGAGGAAGATTATAAAAAGCTCGCATGTTCCTCAGTTAAAGCCTGCTGTCTTCTCGGTGAAGATTTAATGCTGGCTTTCCACTCATGTACACTTTATGGAAAGGACCTAGATGAATTCAGAGTGATTGCCCTCCCTGAACGGGATATTCCTTGCACAAGTTCAGTTTGACCCTTGACACATTTTTGCAAGTCAAACAGAAATCACATTAAAACATATCCTCTGCAAGGCTGCCCTCTGCATAATGCAATCAATATTGGTTAATTAAAGGATGATACTATTGATTCTAATTAAGCAAAATTGCCTACCTCATTCGTTTACAGTTCATATGTGTTCCTAGAGACAGGATGATTTAGTACTCTTGATACTACTTTCCATATACAAGAGAGACATACTTATTCAAAAACAAAAACAAAAATGAAAACAACAACAACAACAACAAAAACTCAACAGCTGCACTCAGTGCCTAATATGTCTTTTTTTCTCTTGAAGAAAGGACAATTTGATGTGTATAAACATTATTTAAAAATACTGAATTATGTAAGTGGGCAATCCATATGTGCAAACATAGGGTTTCAGAAAATTGAATTTTAAAACTTTGGAATCATTAGATTACTGAAAAAGCTGTGCAGCTATTAATGGCACACTTTAATACAGCTTGCAGCTAATATTTTTCACTCCAAATAATCTGTCAGGAAACCGTTTCTGTGAGATATGTCCAAGCGTTGTAGACTGAAGTGTGCTAAGCAGAAAACCTTATGAGCTTATTTATCATTTCATTTGAAGAGAGGAATCTTGGTTGTATTGATACAACATGCAATCTAATATAAAGTGTGAAATGATCATTTATATTCTTTTTTCATGATGGGAACTGACATGTAGCCAAAGATTAATGACCTTCAGTTATCCAAAAAGCTACATTTTAATTCTCATCAGGTTATAATTTCAAGAGGCAGCTATAAACAGGAATATTTTGTGTTAATCTTGAGAATTGGTATGGCCTTAGGATGGCTTGCTTAATTACATTTTTTATGTTCTTTTTCTTTTTTTCTTTTTGTTTTTATTTTTTTCCCTAGGAAGACCCATTAGAGAGTAATTAGAATATTATGATATAGGATGAAAAATATATTACCCAAGGCTCAGTGTATGATTTTGCAGAGGAGATATACTATGTATCAAAGAACTGGGAGAGTAATGGATTTGGAAGACGTTAAGTATAGAGCATTTATGAGAAAATTTAAAATGAAATAAAAATAAGTAAAAGCAATGAAAAGCCTGCTGACATTTAATGAAAGCAGCAAGGTTTGTAAGTGTCAGCTGGTGCACTTAATTTATTTCTGAGATAGACCTGATCTGATTTATTTTCCTGGTAACACCAGCAGATAGGCTTATAAGAACTGCTGTGTTATCATCTACATGGAAAATTTCAGCAAAGCAAATGTGAAAATTCCCAACAGGGCTTTACTGATACATAATTTGGAGCAACACAGTTACAAAGAGTGGGTAATGTTGTGACAAATAGTACAGCATAGATAGTTTAGGCAGATACCTGGAGTACTGAAAGCTTGCCAAAAATGCTGTTTACTGAAAGCTTGCCAAAAATGCTGTTGCTGGGCCGGAGGAGATGGCATAAATTGTTTTATACAAGTCTGCCTGACTTATTGGCTGTTTGAAATAAGCTTTGATCTTTTAGCTAATTTTGCTTAGGGAGAAACTTGCAGCCACGTGGCAGCCAATGAACTGAATGAATACTTTTCCTGGATCTGGCCATGCAGCAGTGGGATGTGAGTGAGTTTAGGAATCGTGCCCTCTTATCTAAAAAAAAAAAAAAACAGAAATGAAAAGCTGTATAATACGGTTAGTATAGTTCAACTCCATCTTTGTTGCAGAAACATAACATCAGATATTGTGCAGTTTCACCTCAAGACCTAAACCTGCAAGAGTGAATTTTGAAATAGCCCAAAGACACTGGAGGCACTCCAGTATCTTGAAAACTGATCAATCTATTTATATGGCTGTTCCATCCTTTGGAAAGTTGAATGAATAGATGCAAGAGAAAACAAGGTTATGGATGATTAAGGCTCCTTGGGCCCTCAAACTGAAAAACAAAACAAAACAAAACAAAACAAAACAAAACAAAACCACCACTTTTCTCTGTTAACATTAGCTCTGTTCAAGGGTTCTGGCAGAGTAGTGAGGGACTGTTTCCCAAGCAGGACTAATATTCCTCATCTGCACTGGGTTTAATAGATAAAATAAACCAGAGCTGGTTCAGCAGCACAGAGCACACACTGACATACAACAACTCTTTCTCCTTGAAGGGGGTGATTTTGTCCAACCGTTATAGTGTGTGGGACCCAGTCACCAGGTTGGTCTGTTCTATCTCTCACTGATCCCAGGGGTGGTCTGGGAATGTGGACACTGGCCACAGCTGTGCCAAGGAGCTCACTAACAGCCAGCATGGACAAGTGCTTGAAGCTGCGTGTTCCTACTGTTTACTTTTTTTAACATAGGAATAGCAAGGGTCATTGCCATCTACTTGCAGTTTTGTCACTTAGTTAAATCAGGTAGAAAAGTGTTGTTTCTGCCTCCTGCAGTACCTTGGTAGATCCAAAGCACAACAGATAAAGGGAAGCCACTGGAGGGATAAAAAACAGAGAGCTATTTTCACAAGATCAAGATAAGGAGTAAGGTACCTTGTTATGTTGCATCATGTATCTGTGCAAATTTCTACTTACATATAGTCCAATTCTGTCCCCAGATATAGATAAACAAGATGAGCCCATACACAGGTGCAGACCAGCACACAAATTAAACTGCTTGGTACATGAACAGACATACAGTCCCTGTAGGAAGTAAGAGCATTGGTTTGGAGGAGGCAGCAATGTGAATTAAACTCAAAGCCATTTGGCTGGTGGAAAAAATTTGCAGCATAATATATACCTTATCTCCAATCCTGCCTGTTCTTTGTTTGCTGCCCTTGTGCCTGCCACGTGCTGCAGCCAGCTATCTGATTACAGTGATGAAGAGAGCCGTGTGGCACTGAATTTCAGTTGTGCATTGATCTTGCCGGGAATTAGTAAAAAAAAATCAATTGGAGCGTCTTGGTCACCAGCCAAAAAAATAGGATGTAAGTGGCTCAGTTGCTGTATGATGGGTCAGCTTAACAGGTGCTGTGGATAACTGACATGACAGAACATAATGGTTATTGTGGAGAGGCAGTTATAACATTGACAGGAACACAGAAGCATTTAGGAAAAAAAAAAAAAAAAGAAGCAGCAGCAGATTGAGACATCTATGGTGTTGCCAGAGCCAAGTGATTTTTTAACACTTTCCCAATGAGGGCCACTGCATCTTTGCCACTGGAAGGCTGGTCTGTAGAGTGAATAGATATCCGGTATGTTGTATTTGATAACCTGCACCAAATGCTTACATGTTACCAGACTGAGAAAATTAAAGGATAGTTTGGGTAGAAGTAACAAAATTTTCAGTGGTAAAAAATTATAAACAAAGCACCTGGGCTAGGAAAGAGCTTGTTATATTTCTCATTAAGTCAGAAATGTAGAACTCATTATTAATCTGCAGCTTCAATGTATCAAATCATTCTGCAGTATATACATACACAGGCTTACAGGCTTGGCTTGCCCCAGCATGCATGAAGAAGAAGGGGAAAACTGCCAAGGGCAATTTTATCCTCAGTTCTCTGGAAAGCACAGATAATGTGCATGCCTAAAGCTTAATCAGAGAGACTGAAAGAGATCAGGCCCCAGACTTCCTTCCTTGCACAACTGCCCATTTATACTGCGGGGAAGCAGGATACATTATGTTCATTCCATCATGGCCTCACTCTACCTTGGAGTACAATTGGCAGAACTGGGTGTTCTTGTGTACAATGCTGGGAAAGAGCTCTAACAACTATGCAGTGCATCCACCCTCACTGTATCCTTAAGTATGGCACACCAAGGATAGACAGAGTGCTTTGAATCTTGAATGTTTGGTTTTTTTTTGAGCAAGCTATAAGGATAACCTATGAAAAAAATCTCTTTGCTTTCCATCCCCTCTGAGGCTTGGCTGGGCTATTTGCTCCCCAACCTTTTCAGCAGTTTCCAAGTTTCTGTGGGTGCTGTAGGCTTCCATATGATTGGGGGTCTCCTCATGTGTGTCTCTTGCATGCCTCGCCTAGAATCCTAGAAGCTTCTTCTGGCTCAGGATACTAAGATGCTTTTTGGGAAGGTGCGTCCTCCTCCTCCTTTCTTCCCAAAGGTCTGTTCATGCCCCGAGGTAAAGTAGCAAGGAAAATGAACATCTAGACTACACTGAGCAACAAAACGTTGCAAGCCAGCAAAACACACCCACCCACTGTCACAATTCATATATACATGTTTGTACATCTTACACACAACGCAGGAGAACAGACATTCTAGCTCATCCCATATGGACTGGGTGTAGCTGCCTAGAGGAAAATGTACAGAAGAGTGCGCTTGTATTTAAGGTGAAGTTCCCACTGACTGGAAAAGGGGAAACATAGCTCCCATTTTTAAAAAGTGAAAAAAGGAAGACCTGGGGAACTACAGACCAGTCAGTCTCATCTCTGTGCCCACCAAGATCATGGAAGAGATCCTCCTGGAAACTATACTATGGCACGTGGAAAACAAAGAGGTG
>VXAL01015787.1:1437-24266 GCA_013399475.1 Chauna torquata
TAATCAAGGTCCCTGAAAAATATTTTCACAGTCATTATGGCCACTCATCATATGGAAAATAAAAACGATAAGCATGAAATTACTTCTGAAAGATCTAGGATGGTAGCAACAACATCCCTTCTTGCCCAGGATATCTTAGTCACTTACCGTCTCATGTAATCTTAACAGGAAAATTGCTGATAACTTTGCAGATCAATTGCATAGAAACAATGGGCTTCATTAAGATGCTGAACGTATGTTGAGAAATTCTGCTGAGTAATCTTGTTTTTTCTCTTCCAAAGTCCAGAATCCAATCTAAATAACTACACTGCTAACCTTAAATATACATACCTTCTCACTTATCCTCCCAATGCTGGGACCATATCATCAGCCTAACTTTAAAACACTCCCTGGTTTTGACTTGGGAGACTGAAAGGAAGTCTAAAGTCACTTACCTGAATCTAAACTCTACATTAATGCACACTGTGTTATATTAAGACAGTGATAAATTGGGATATTTGATTTATATATCTGAATAATGTTTCAGATGAAGTAATTGTGCTTCAGATGGGTCTGAACTAAAAAATTATGTAATTAGACAGTGAGGTGGTATAGTGCATAGCAAAAACAAAGCAAAACAAAACCTTCAGTCTAGGACAAAATAGGAAGTCATTTAGTTAATACAGACTTCCATTATTTGAATCTCAAGTTCTTCTAGTGTACAGAAAGTTCTCCAAGAAGGCAAAAGAGTATTAACCGGGAGCAGCTCATTAACAGAGCTGCATAGTAGCCATGTGTTACCTACATCAAGGTTTCATGTAGCGAGAGAGGGTGGTTTTGTTTGTTGGTTGGCTTTCTGAGTATTTTTCTAGTTAAGGCTTATATTTTTCTATAGACTTTTTGCCTACAAATTTAAAGGTTATGACAGTGCATTGTAAGACAAACTTTGACTTCTTGATCATGGTTTGTGGTTTTGGGTTTTTGTTTGTTTGTTTGTTTGTTTGTTTGTGTGGATTTAGACAAGTTTCATTTGTCTCATTTTGCCTTTGTAGTACTATCATGGGCATTTTGAGAGAAATGTTATACATGACAAAAAACAATTTCTTGCCTCTTCTGTAACTGTAAAGTATATTTTAATTACAAGGTCAGAAAAGCAGTCTAGGAACAGTAGTTCCTGATGCATCATATGTTTACCGACTGCTTTCTCCAGGTTAATTTTGGGGGAATATTCTAGAATGTAAGTTGGCCATGCGTTCCTCAGGAAGATAAGTTACAACAAGTTTAAAACATGCCAAAGATTTTGATTCCAGGTATTAAATATTTACTACAGGTCAAAGTGTTCACTTCATGCATAACTGTATTTAGAATCATCAGTGTGGAATGATCACTAAGTGAATTGCTGAATTGCTTTGGGTTAAAAAAAAAAAGAAAAAAGTAGTTCTGAGTAAAAATTATGCTTAGAAGTCTGGATTCCTAAGGTTTTGAAGGGCTCCTGTTTGAGGTACGTTTTTCTGGACAAATATATGATTCAGAGACCACTAGGAAAGCACAGTCATTATGCACTATATTTTGATTACATGGTAACCTACAATGAAACGCTCAGCTTGTCATTAAGGGACACTTTTTCTACACAAAGAGTTAAAAAAAGAACTACAAAGGCAGAGTAGGCTGTTTCTAATTTCATGATTTTCAAGATTTTTTCCTTGAGCACGAGATAAGTTAATAATGCCTATATGTGCTTCTGTTTCCAATATGCAGACATCTCTGAGTGTCTTTGTGCCAGCAATGCTTTTTTTTTTTTTCCAAACATTTCACCATACATTGNAACATTTCACCATACATTGATCACAATTAAGCAATAGCTTCCACACGTTATTTTTTTTTCTTCTTCCATTCAACTACTCACACTCCCTCTGTGTTGTACTTGTTATCATAGGCAGGACTCCATATTGACAAGTTACAAAAAAACCCCTTTGCTTACTAGAATTTTCAGAAACTTGAAGACTGTCATCTGTGATGACAGTGTGTGATCCCTGATTCCCCCCCCACACTTTTTTTTTTCTCCAAAAAGAACTAAGTAGGAATTTGCCTTGCTAGATAGAATTCTGTGGGAAAAAGAAGGCCCCTGTTAAAGATATATTTTTCATGAATGTTTGAGGTTCAAACACATTTTTCTGTTTCCTAGCTATTGTGCCATGAACAATGAAAATTATTAGCCTAAACTTTCAGATTAAGCAGGGATAATTAAAGAACAGTTTCATTTTGGAACTATCTTCATATTTTAATCGTAGGCAGTGCTTTAAAAAAATCTCTCTGAAAGCCAACAAATACTTGTATCAAACGCTTATGTTTTGGTCATTTGGCAAGCAGTGTCCCCAAACCAGTACATTGAAAATGTATTTTTACACAGACTTTTCAGCAGTGATGTACAGTAATCTCCCTAATTTGGGATCTGTAGAAAACAATTGACCTGTGTAGTTGTGTGTCTTTTCTTCAAAACTTTTAGGACCATTTAGAGTAGTAGCACCTATCTCCAAAATACTTTCTTCTGCTTCCATAGAGAAGTTTCCATCCTCTTTAAGGATATCTCTGTTTGCTACTTTTTATTTAGGTAACACTGATTCACACATGCTCTTCCTGGAGGGAAGAAGCAGATAGCAGACAAAATCTCAGTAAAGATCTTTGATTTTTTCAATTAGCTACTGAATTTTTGTGGTGCAATAACAAATGTTCAGTACTAGATAGAATTCAACCTTTAATTACTGTGGCAAGTAGTCTCTTATTGCCAATCAATTTCTGGATTGCAGTGTTACTGAAAGTTTTGAGGATTCCTGTGAGAATATTGTAAAGTATTTGAAACAGGGATGTCAGCTTTGCAATTAATATAAAAAAAAAAACCACCAGGTGACCTTTTCTTTCCCTAGAAATATCAATCTTCTATCTTTATTACAATTTATGACAACATATGAATGTTGTCCTCACCCAGGGTCTCTTTCTCTTCTAATTGCCAGTAAATATAGAAAAAATAGAGTTATACCTAATTGAATTTTGAAAGACCAAAGAGCAGAGCTCATGCTGTTGTTGTAACCAAACAAAAGCACTTTCTTTTTGTATGCCAAAAATGAATGCATAATGTTATGAATCTGAGGCTCCAACTCATCCTGTTGACTTTGTGTTGCCAGAGTCTAAAAATACAGTAACTTTGAGGTGATTTCTAATGAGATAACAAAGCTTTCTTTGAGCTGGATAAACAGCATCTGAAAGCTGAATTGCTTACAAAAAAACTCTGAAAGCAAAGGTCAAGGTATTTGCTATGGAAGGTTTGGTTATTAGATTCTTCCCTCTTTCTTCCCCACTACAAAGAGTTGTTGCAAATAAATTACCAGGTGACAAAATATAGTTGGTCTGTAGGGAAAGAAGCAGCTGTAGGAAAAGAATTCTTAGCTGCCTGAAGAGAACTGTTTGATTTACAGTCTTCAGTCAAAATTTGTTTTCCTTTCTCGTAAGACGTGCATGTGGGATTTTTATTTTCATAGATAACATAGTTTGATAAGTTGTCATATTCCCCATTTAATGATTATAGCACTTCGAGACTGATCTTGCCTTTAAATACAGCAAAGCCAAAGGTAAGAGAGAAGGATAGAACTTACAGTTAATGTGATATGGTTTTCTTCCTGTACCTATCAAAGGAATTACTAATTGCTGCCTTAGCCAGAAGTTGTTATTTTGTGCAGCTGCCATGGCAAAGCCAGCAGCCCTGTGGATGAGCTTGGGCAGACTGGCAAAGAAGGGAACATTAAGCTCATTGCCCTGTTCTTTCTCTTCTGATTTTAGCAGGTATTCTAGGATCAGAAAGGAAAAGATGTCTGTACATCTACCTGGAGTTAAAGAAATGACAACACATTATTAGTACACATTATTATTATTATTGACAACAACTTATTAGTGCTTATTTATTTATTTATTTAAAATAATGTATGAAGGGGGTGCTGTTTTGCATGGTACTCTGTTCTTTACTTTTAGTTTGTGGTTCTCCACCTGTCCTCTTAACTATTACCTTCAGTCAGCATAGCTATCAAAATAATGACACAACTTGCATACAACAGCGTGGAACAATCAGCAGCAGTGGCAAGTCAGCAGCCTTCTCGCATGATACTCCAAGATGCAGCAACACCAGGGTGCTGCCTCATAAACTGATTCAGCCTAAGTCTTTCTATCTGTCCTTATGGTTTAAAAATTGGGGCAGATTGTAGTGACATCACAGCTTCCGTCAGAATAGTTTACGTTCCATCATCTCAGGCCTGTTTTTGTGGTATTAAGCCTGAAAACACCTATGTAGGAATATTATCCCAGTTTCACAGCTGAGGGGGGAGGGAGAAGCCAAGAGAGGCAGAAAGGGGTTATCTTATCTGAGGTCACAGTGAGCTTGTGGCAAAGCTCAGTTTGGGCTCCAACTTCTATGCTAAAACCCACAGATAGCAGCCCTTTTGCTCTGTAGGACTGTTTTTCTGATTAGCAGCAACTGTCAGCAGGCTTTATCACCTAACATGCTCTTGCTATGAGATGTCTATGGCATGCTCCAATGTCTGCTTCATCCAAGGCCTATCCTCGAGGGAAGTGTTATAGAAGCATTCAATATTTAAGGCTTAGTAAGGTTTGATCAAATTCAGGTACCTCTCACTCTAATTCTTTTGCAAAGATCCCCTTTCTTTTTTTATCTTGACTTCATTTGTCAGGAGTTGAGACAGTGGCATAGATAATGGCATTAAATGGCACCTGAGAGCACACACAGATATGCTGCAAACAACTTGAGTGGTAATACCTCCTTTGTAGCAAAATGCATTACTGGAGAATGTTTTTCCTCTGTGCAATATTTACTGAAGCGTTTCCATCATAAACTGAAGAGGGCCAGCCAATTTTTCAGTTATTTCTGTTTCAACAATTGCCGTTGCTTATTCTGGAAATAAAGTGGATATCCAAGAAAGAGTTATTAATCTGACTCATTTTTAGATAGGCTAGAGAGGCAGAAGGAACCTCCTGTGAAGTTACAGTTACTCTCCTCATTGCCAGCTGGAAAGACGTGCTTGATAGCAACCTGTTAGAGAATGCAACTGCTTTATGAATAGCTGAGTGATCAGTTAACAAGGATGAATTACATTTATTTAGTCTGGCTGAAGATGTTTGCTATGTTTTTAGAAATCTGTTTGCTGAAGGAGCCATTAGTATTAAATATTTTATCTTTATATGTCAGAATAAGTAGTGTAATCTATGCCAAACATCCTTACAAAACGAATGTGATTTAAATGACATAGTGACATTCACTGCCTGCAAAGGAGACAGAACAAATACAGACAACTGAGGAGATGTTTAATCCTGCTTGCCTTTTTGGTTTTCAATTATCTCCATTTAGACAGCTGCAAGGAAAAACTGCACAGGACACTTCCAAGTGTCTCTGGGTGAATTCAATTACTTTGACCATCACAACTGTTTTCTTATCACAAAGAAGACAAATGGAAGCAAATACTGGTACAGCTGCCTGCTGGGTAGTGAGATGTAGTGCTGTTAGGGACAAAGGAAACATGATCATTACAAACTGGATCCTTTAAGTTTGACACTGAAAAGATTAAAAACCTTATGCTGTCTGGAACAGAACTTCTGTATGTTTTCCTGTATTTTCATGAGACAGATTTTTGTATGGAATAAACTGAATTTGCCTAAGCTGTATGGATCAGCATGCTGGCACACTGATCTACATTATCCTCCTGAATCTTTGTCTTTCTAAATAAAGTTAACTCAGGACTTTGGCAGGTGACCACAGAGCAGATGTGATCTGTGACTCAGTATCTGATTCACACCTGGATCCAGATTACAAAGGCTGTTGGGAGCGTGTTGTGAATAGGACAAAGACTTAGCATCTTAACTAAAAGTTAAATTGAATGTTGGATTACCATTATCAGATTACAGAGAGAGCAAAGTACTGGAACAGATTGCATGTGAATGCTGTGAATCCTACATCGCTGTCATGGTAAAGATCAGGTTAGACAAGTACGTCAGGAATCATTTATGTACAGTCAAGCTTGTCTTAGAGCAGAAAAATATATTAGATGACCTTTCAACACCCTTTTGACCCTTATTTCCTATGACTGTGCTTGAAATGCAGATATCTAAACAACATAGATGTAATTTCAAGTAGCCTTGTGTGTAGTTTGATTATTCTGTACTGAGGTATGTCTTAAAACAGCAACTAATGAGCATACAAGGAGTTTTTTCTTCCAGTCTAGGTCCTATATTTTCTTCAACCAATACATTTCCTCGTAACTTTATTTAAAGAATGTTTATATATTATATTTTTTAAGTTGTTCTCTTTATAAATATAATGATATAATTCTTCAGGCTTGTTGCCAAAAATATTTTCCTGTTTACTGTGTAAAGTGTTTATAATTGTAAGGAGTTGCTCCCACTACCCTTTATGAAAGGAACAGTAGAAACTGCAATGATTAGTGGGTTTATATCTTGTTTGGCTACTAAGGGAGAGGAAAATATGTCATTTGCAAATCATTTTCAATACATTATGCAGAACAGCTCCTCTCTGAATCACTTCTTATAGTGATAAACTACTTACCACCACTGAGAATGCATGCCTCCAATTTCTGTAGCTTTAGAAATATGCCATACCAGCATCTATAGCATGTAGTTCTAAAAGTAGGCTCACTTGTGAGGCCTTTGGCCACTACAGGGGAATCAAGTCACTTCATGTGAGTTGAGTAAGGGTAGCAGAAACTGGTTAAAAATGTATACATGCCTAAGCAGACAGCAGAGTAACTAAAAAAAAAGAAACCCACATGAAATGATCAACTTCTATAAATAAAAGCAAATCAATAAAACTGATAGTGTTATGAAAATGGATTTTATTTCCATTGAAATTAGACACATTTGGTCTTTGTGTTGTGCAGCAGATGCAGCAGTGAAAGACCAGGTTACGTCACTTAAACTCAGTCTTGACAGCGGACTTGACTGCCTTAGCATTAAATGGCATCGATATAAAGCCTACATAGCACATGAGCAAAACTCCTTCAGGAAGCTCATTAGAGTGTATCAAAGATGCCTGGATCTGTCTTTATGTTAGACTTCCCCCATTCTTCTCCTTGGCACTTTTCTATTGCAGTGGTGATGAGCTTTAGGAGAATTACCATGGGAGAATTACCATGGTCCTACACCAGAAACCACTTCAGGCAGCGTTGTGGGATGTTGATTAAAAACAGCATTTTGGGACACTGCTGTACCCTGAGGAAGGCCATACAAGGAGAAAGCGTTCCTCTGTTCCAAGTACAGATAAGTACTTCGCATAAACTTGTAGAACTGAATGTGCCCGCCTCAGCAACGCTCTCAGGCAGCTCCTGCCGCTCCCCACGTGCCGAGGGACGCGAGCCCCTCTGAAGCATGCGGCTGCCATCTCCCAGGGCTCCTGCTTGGCCTGGCACCGCCATTTTGTCCCGCTTGTGATGGGGGGCGAGGGGACCCCGGGGCAGGCGGTGGGGAGATGGCAGGGCTGCCACATGGGGCGAGGTGTGACTTTCCCGCCGTGCTTCCCCCTTTCCCGGTAATCATGAGTAACCTTTCCCTCCACTTTGCCCCCCCCTCGCCGAAGGCCGGCCACTACAGAGAGCAACAGCCCTTATCAGCGCTGCCACCCGCCCGCCTGGGGCAGAGGCGGTGTCCTGGGGGAAGGAAGGGGTTGTGCCAGGGAAGAGAAAAAAAAAAAAAAAGGTTTTGCGGGCAAGGGCTCGTCGGCGGAGGGAGGAAAGGGGCCTGGCCGAGGGGAAAGCCGGGGGCGGCGATAAGGGTCGGCCGCGGCGGGGGCAGGCGCTAGGGGCAGCGCGGCGCCCTCGGCCCGGGGGCCACGGCCTTTCGGCCTCTCCCCGCTCACCTCCCTCCACTCCGCGGGGAGGATGCGAAGGCGCCGGGGCCGCGCAGCACCGAGGGGCGCGGAGGCGGCGGGGACATGAGCCCGGGGGGCGGCCTGGCCCTGGGGNTCCCCGCGGTGTCTGGAAAGCAGGGGTGCGGCGCTGGCCGCGGGCGAGGTTCCCCCGGGCTGGGAGGCAGCCGGCCTGCTGCCGTCCGTGGAGGGGCCGTGGCGGGGAGCAGCGACCGGGCGGCGGGGCTCGGCCTCGGCCTAGGCAGGAACGGTGCCTTCGGGAGGGCTCCCAGGTGGGACAGGGACGGCGGGGGGACACTTGTGCCCCACTGAGACCCTGGGGGCTGCTGAGGGGAAATGGGTTGTACAGCTTCATCTCTCACAGGTAAGGGGGTGGAAAAAAACTTTTTTTATCTCCTGGAGCAGCAATCTGAGGAAGACACTCCCATTTCTTATCAGAAGATTGGAGTATCATGAGGGAGTTCCTACTGTGGCTGTTTTTAAATTTAGTTTTCTAATCGACATTGGCTGCCGTGACATGCTGACAGGTTTTTGTTTTCTGTTCTTGTTAGGACCACAAACAAAAAAGTGTGTGAAAGCGTTGGGAATTGGGAGTGGGAGTCTGTGGTGCTTCCTGTGAGTTAAGTGCTCCCAGAAATGCGCTGTGAAGAAAACTAAAACACTTGGCAAGTGGAAGGGCGATTTCACTGCCCTTCTGATAAATTTGGGGCATAAAAAAGCTAGCTAGAGTCTTCAGCTACCTTCTCCTTCAAGTCATGTTTACGTATTCGGAAACCACATAGAGACATGCAGAATTTTGTCAGAGGTGTAATATACACTGTGAGATTTTTGTTTTGTAAGAACCACACCATCCTTACCAGTCCTATCTGGCTTAGAAAAGTAAAAAGTTCCCTATTGCTGTGACTAGCGAGATGAGACAGTATCAACCTGTGCACCGTTTGTTACTTTCGAGAAAGGTAAAAAGGGTGTAAGCATGTACATGCTTTGTCTGCATTCAAGCAATCCATTCTGAGGTTTTTGTCACTCGGAAGGCCAGTGCATGTCTGAAGATAACAAAAAGAACTTAAAAAAACCAGAGAGAAATGCACATAAAGCACGAAAAGTATGAATACAATTAAGGGTTCTTACTTTATTCTAGTTTCATGTGTGTTTATAGCCCCCATCAAATTACAGTAAATTAGGTTGTATGTCATAGGGTGCTGAACTACTCATAAGTTAAATTGATTTCTAAGATGACTTTAATAAAGTCATTTCTGTGCTGGCAGCATTCTCGACATCGTTTTTATGAATACTATATATTCTATATACATACCGATGAAAGAAGATACCAGTAGACTGACAAATAGCCTGCACATCCATGTATAAATAGTAGAAACAAAATACTGGAAGAAATGAGGAAAAAGAAATCAAGACAAAAAAAGGGGAATGAAAATGAATGTGGAGAAAAGATTAACAATATTGAATTGAGCTATTCATTATGTATCTTGTAAGCCTTGCTAACACCTGTCATGAAAAGCTGGTTGGTTTGTTGTCAAAGAGTAGATGGATAGAGAAAACTGTCCAGTGTAGATATTTTGTTTAATCCTTTCTCTCTATTTTTTCATTTTTTGTGTCTGAATGATATGGCTGTGGTTTTCCTGCAAGTTTGAAAATGATGTAGGAGGAGATGGGATTGTATTCTATGTATTCTGATCTGGATTTTACCTCCACTTCAAGTTCTGTACCAATTACCCATACCAGACCAGCTTTATGGTCTTTTTTTTTTTTTTTTAAAGTAATTATTTCTTTTGTTCTTAAAGCAATTGTGAACCAATCAGTTCCAGATATCTGTGCGACTTGCCACATTCATGCTACATGTCATCAAATTGAAGGAAAAAGTGTCTGTATCTGTAACTATGGATTTGTGGGGAATGGAAGAACCCATTGCCAAGGTAGGCTCTGTGTTAGTAAAATGGCAGGAAACTGTCCTTTCCTGGGTAGTATTACTGAATTCTTCGAAATACGGTAAGAGCTTTCTCATTTAGAATAGAATATGTGTGGATTAGATTTCTGGGGTTTTTGGTTTTGTTCTTTTTTTAATGGATAGCCATGAGCAGTACTTCACTCATACTAAATATAAGTATTGCTCTGTACTCAGCTGTTGAATTATTATTATTCAGTTTCTAATCTATAAGAATTGTAAATTCATTTTGTCTTAGAAAATGTAGGCTTTTATGAAACATTTACTTTCAAAATATAATATATTGGAATGGTTTACTTAATATTTTTTATCCTAGCTCTCCCCCAAAAAAGGTTGGTTTCACTTTAGTATTCTTTTCAACCTATGCATTGTTGAACTGAGAATGAAGCAATAAAACTGACAATTAAAATTAGCATTCTTCACTGTTTTTTTCCAGTTATCTCAGGTTACTGGACTATTAAAAATTAGTTTTACAAGTTGAAGGCCTGTTCTTAATAACGGTGTGCCTATATACATAGATTTAAGTGTAAATGTCTTATATGAAATGTGTTATTCAGCTTTTTTTTTATTACTGTAATTGATACCATCCTTTTAGTACTATCTCATACATGACAAATGTGAATCAGAGGATGACATCAAATGATGTGTCTCAATGAATGTAATAGCTTACCACAGCTTAAGGTCCTCAGCCTCTGATCTCTTCTACTCCATCTCTTCCCCTTCTTCAACAAGCACTGGCACCCACTGGGCCCAGCACAGAGTTCAGTTACCTCATTAAACTGCATATTTTGCCATGGTAATTCTCTTCCCATTGGGTGAGTTGAGTAACATCAGTACAAGTTCCATCAAGTGCTGCAGCCAGTGCATGCTGGAAGGAAGCACAGAAGAGGAGAGCAGGTCCCTCTGGTTTCAACAGCGTTTGGGTTGACTTGAGCTGTGTCGTGAAACTTCAGTCACAGTTTTGTTCAGGGACAGCAACCACTGTTGGTCTCCATCTTTCAAGAAATGTTTCCCTCCCAATTAACTTTGGAAGAAGTCTGATTGCACAAGAATGAGTGAGGTGAGGAGGATGTTCTAATTTTTAATCTCTCTCTGATGTGTTTTAAATATGCTTGTAGATAAAGACGAATGCCAGATAGGAGCCAGCAAGATCTGTGGAAATCACACGCTATGTCATAATACACATGGAAGTTTTTATTGTGTTTGCCTCGAAGGATACCGGGCCTCTAACAACAACAAGACGTTTATTCCCAATGATGGCACGAACTGTACAGGTAGGCATCACAAGGAATCTTGATCACCAGGAATCCAGAACTTCATTTTCTACTGTACAAGTCTCGACACTTTAGAACTTACTTCCTGAAACTATCAGAGTACTTTCCGCTGTGTGTTGCAAACACTTATTTGACATCTAGGCTCTAATGAATGATAAATTGGTTCCATTTTTCATCCTTTACTCTGTTATTATAGATTACTGCTTCGAAGTCATACTGAAGCAACAATCTCTCCAGAAAAAGAAACTAGATTTAAGAAAATATGACACTTATCTTTCCCTCGAAATGTCGTATTTTTGTTTAGTGTGGGATATTAGTCTGTTATGCTTATGAACTCTTGTAAATGATTAAGATGTTTGCAGAAATGGGATTTTTCTGGGACTACTGTATCAGGAAATACATCAGAAACTATTTGTCAGGTGAAAACCAGTTTAAAAGACAGCTAGCTACAAAATTCTGAGAGTCTCCTCCTTCCAGATGCTTGAGCACCAGGCATGATAAGCTCCTTTGTTTCCCAGAAGAGCCAGCAGGAGCTACGTAGAACCCTTCAGGGAATGCTGTATTTGTTTTAAACTTGGGTCCTATGGTAATTAGTTTTAAAAAATTTGTTATAAAGTGCATATATTTTTCTCTGAATTTTTAGATATAGATGAATGTGAGGATTCTGGGCTGTGTGGTCACAATGCAAGATGTGTGAATACTGAAGGAAGCTACAAGTGTTACTGCAATGATGGTTATAAATTAGAAAATGGAGAGCACTCTTTTCATCCATTTGGGAGCAAAGTTTCATGCAAAGGTGAGAGTCTTTGTGCAAGCAGATAAAATCAGATCTTTCTTGATGTGGTAGTACCTGCTGTGACCTCTGCTTTGAAGTCAGCAGCACAGAAGCCCTCTCTATGGACTTGACCTGCTGTATGATTATTTTTTTTTCCTTTTTGGGTTCAAGTTGTTCCGGTGATGCCTACATGTTAGAGTCTACATGGGATGTGATTGCTATAGACTCTCAGCAGTGGTTCAGGAGTGCAGTGTCAGAGAAGCTTAAGAGTGCCATAAAGGTGACGTAGTTAGTTTCTGAATAGGGAGACAATATGGCATAATCCACTTGCCTATGTAATCACACTGCTTGAAGGGAAAGGAAGAGAGAATAAATAGCTGGTGAAAAAGGTCAAGTGAGTAAAACGAGCCTAGGGGAGAGGAATAATAAAATAATAATTTACCCATCTGTTACATATTTTGCTACCTGCATGAATAAACTGCTCTGTTTATCTTGCTGTGAGAGGAGAAAAAAAAAAAAAAGAGAAAAAACCAAAACCTTACAGTTTGAAACTGTTCCTTCTTTCTTCTCTAGGGTAGGTTTTCACAGATGCAAGGGGCTAGCAATGTTATTGCAGCCGTCAGAGTACCTGATGAACCCAGGCATCCCAGGTGGAAGGAGCTGCCTTGGTTATATGCAGCTCTCATTTCCCATACTGGTGGTTGCAAGAACCATCAGTAAAACTTACTGCCTGTAGTTCGCCCTGTTTTCTGAGCTGGAATGCTCTGCTTTGCTTTGCCAGAATTGCGGTGCCCTGCATCCCACTGACCAGCCCCTCCACGTGCAGCGTGTCGGTGCTGACTGCCCCACCGGCGGAGTGGGACAGGCGAGCCCCATCAGGGAGCAGCTGTATGTGTGCGCACAGGGTGGTTCAGTGGGCTGCAGGGACTGAGGCGCAGAGCGTTCGATTTCAGCCTGTCTGTAGTGCCTCACTTTTCCTGTGCACAGGGAAATAAAGCCGTGCGTTAGGGCCTGAAGTTTTCCTCTCGTGTTGACGGATAATTCAGCCACTGCTGTAATGAGACTGTCACAACCTGGTGTTGTGAATGGCTCCAGCTGTATGTTAGTTAAGATGTAAATCAGTACTTGGATCACGATGTTTCTCAAACTGTGGCCACAGCATCTCCTCAGCTTTAATCTTCTCCTCCATTGGTGTCCCCTCAAATTCATCAGGTTAGGCAGGTTTTGTGATGAGGCTGTCCCATTCAGCTCTTAAAATGGTTGTCTGTTGTGATTTTTGTGCTGTGAAGGCTTTTAACCCAATCTTTTGCAGAAATTAGATGTGGCTCCCCTCCTGAAATGGAGCATGGCTACATAGTAGGGAACTACAGCTTGGTACCAGGAAGTGTGGTTCATTATGAGTGTAAAGAAGGGTTTTACAGCGACGAGGAAAAGTTCTCATATTGCACTGCAAATGAAGCTTGGGAACCTGCAACTTTAAGCTGTAAAGGTAAATAGAGTTTTTGTAGTTTTAAATCTTTCTTAAATTCTCTGCTGAGGGGGTGTATGCATGGTGATGTGTGTTTGTGAAAGGCAGTAGACTTAGTTTATAAGAAACAAAGCAGAAAAAAAAGGACAGGTTGCAAAAGTGGCATCATACCACCCCTCATCTCTAGAGAGCCTTCAGGATTATAGGAGCCTTTGTGCGGGAGCAAACACTTTCAGATATCTGAAGCGTGAAGTATCTCCTGAGCTTCTTTAAAACTTCACTTGCTTTGGTATTCTAATTGCCCATTCTCTTGAAATGCTTCTGCTTACAAGTGCAGGATTCTGTGTTCCTGTGAGTAGATAGAAAGTCTGCATGTTAGTTAGATAGCACTTGAAGTGCTAGTTAACAGAAGCTACACAGTGTATTGCAGTTCTACAGGGGAGAGGAAGATTGTCATCCTGAAAATGATCAGTTAATGAAGAGAGTTCCTTGTCTCAAAATACAAAAGCTCTCTTGGTCTCTAATTCTTTCCTGTTTCCTTTATTTTTAGAGAGTGGTTAGAATGTAGTGTTTGTGTATGTGTCTATGGGAAGTGCTTAAATTAGGAAAAAGATGCTAAAGGTGTATGGTTGGAAAAAGCAAAATATTAAACATCACTAGAAAATTTATGAGAAGGAAAAGATTAAACAATTTAATGTTAAATTATTGGTAGCAGTTATTTTTAAGTAATAAAATACATTGACATTGAAAATAAAGGAATTGAAATAACATTTTTTCCCCCAAATAAGGACAATGAATTGAAAAACAAAAAGGAAGTGCCCAAAGTCTCAAAAAACCCCTGAAGAAAGCTTGTGGAATGCAGCTGTTGTGAATTATTGATACGTTTGTTTTTTTATTAATATTTTTCATTGATATTTTTGTCATACAATTTTTTGAATTTCTGCAGTCCAACAGGAGGTCAAGTTGGAGTTTCTGAGCACATATCCAGTTGTTAATTGAAGTAAAATACCTCAAACCCCAGGAAAGAGCCCTTGAGTCTGAAATGACAAACTATTTCCTCTTTGTATTGCAAGTTCTTTTCCTGGATTTCAAGTAGAACTTCTCTTTTTGTCAAAGTAGCACGCCTGATTTTTATTTTATTTTATTTTTTACTATCAGTAAAGGCACCTTTAAATAATTCTTTAAGCTCTGACAGTTTCCCCGATGAGTCTTTTTCATAGCTAATTGAAGAATTTCTCCTGGCCAGGTGTAATGCCTTCTTGTTCAGCAAAATCAACAAGTTTGTATTCCTTCCTATTGCTAGTTTAGGAGTTTATTTTATGTGATGGTTAAACTGATCATTGATGCTAGGTCGAACTTTGTAAGATGTCTGACCTCACATTAAGGTACTGAAAGTGGGGCAGTTCCCTTTGTTGATTTAAATATATGTATAGTGGATGTAATGTGTCTTAAGAGTACAGCTTCTCTTGAATATTATTAACAAAAATTTACTGAGATGAAAAGTCAGTTTTCTGGGAAGATATGATGTATGTGGAGAGGTGTAGTTAAACTGCTGAATTTGAGTATTTTGTCATGTTAATATGAAAGCCTTTTAGATAGTTGCTTACTTAAAAAAATGGACATCATATCAAATGTATTGCTTTTTTTGTTAGTTGACTTCTTTGTTTTATGCATCTGTAAATGCCAACTTACCATGTTTGTGAATAGAGCAATTATTACAGTGCATTTTGAACACCACGTAGACTCTTGCTTTAAGAAGAAGCTTTTGTCTCACATGTTGCAACCTTTTTATGGCTTTGCATTTCTCGGGTCTTTGTGCACTTTTTAAAATTTCACTTCCTAAAGACAGTTCCTGCTTGTTTCCCTCCCTCTGACTGTTGCTCACTGCAAATGGTATAGAACCAAAAGACCACCTTTAACCAGCTTTGTAAAAGCAGCAGAATCGTAAGGCTAATAAAAACCCAGGACATTTTCTTTGTGTTAGCAGCCAGGTTGAGGAAGGAGTCGCAGATTTAGCATGCCATGCTGAGGGAAGGGCAGACAAAACTCTCTCAGTTCGGAAGCAGCTCCAGAGTAGCTGCAATTCTGTCAGTCACGGTGGGGATGTTGCAGAGGACTTGAGGGAAAATTGGATGATTGCAGGAGAAGAGAATTAGTTGCTAACAGTGAAAGAAACTGATAAATGGGAGTGCAGCAATCATTACTTCTGCTGTTGACTAACAGTTTATTTTCCTTTTTCTTCCTCTCCATAGGTGTGGCTTGTGGGGTTCCACCTTCTATCTTAAATGCACATCCAGCATCTACAGGTGGGACCACATATGGAAGTGAAGTTACTTACAGTTGCATTCATGGTTACCTTATCGCAAGTGGCAATCAGACTGCCGTCTGCAATGCCAAAGGACAGTGGGAAGGTGCTGATTTGGTATGCAGAGGTAAATCAAATCTCCCTTCAGAGTAATTAGGATCGATAGTGGTTCAGCCATCACTATAAATAGCAGTCCTGCAGTCATCAGCTAGAGACACCTTCTCTGGGCATTTGGTTTATACAGTCTTCTGACATATGAAGTGCAATCACAAAACAACAGCCATATTTTAAGCAGTTTTTTATCTGCGTTGCTAATGGAGTTGCAATAAATTCTTAAAAATTACCATTGTACAGACAAAAGCTACATTTTCAGTACTTTTTGCATGTTAGACGTTGGGATTTCCACGACATGAAAATTCAGCCAAAATTGCTGCTATTTTTCTAGCTTAGCATCTACTCTGTGGTTGAAGCCACTGCTCAGAAATTGAACCATTATTAGCAATTAGCCTCCCCTTAAAATTCAAATATTCAGACAGCTTCCAGTTGCTAACCATGATTACTGAAGCATGCTGTTCATATTTGACGTAACTCATAAATCCATTTTCTTATTATGGTTCGGAAGAATGTAGCCTAACAAGTTCTTTGTTAAGAAGAAACACAAAGGTACATAAAAATAAAGTGCTTTACCCGACAAAATTTCTAGTATATGGTTACTCTGAACCCAAATTAATAACTAACGTGACCTGAGGTCAAGTACGGTCTTCAGTCAGTTTTTACGTTGGCACACTTTCACTCTTCCATACGCAGGACAATCAATGTCTCATCAGCTCAATCCGGCAAGGCCGAGCCTTTTGTTCATTCCAATCAAATGTAGTCTTTGTTTTTAAAATGGTGTTTCAACCATTCTCTACTATTAAAATCTCTCTTAATATTCTTGTTTAGGGTTACCACTCTAAATTAAAGGTTTTCTATGTTGTTACACATATCTGTACTTCTGCTTTTCAGTCTGATTACTGAATAGCTGTAGGCAGATAGCTGTAGTTAAGGAGCACTAATTTTTATATGTCATCACATACTGTCCTTCTATAAGTTAAACATATTCTTTGTATGTAAATTAGTTATTCTAAAGCTTTTTCTGATGTTTTATAATAGATTGATACACGTTGGCATATGAAAAGGTAGGTAGTCAGTATGGTGGATGTATTTATTCCACATTGCAATACATATGATTAACTTTTCCTCTACAGTCTTCATTTTTTACTTATTTTCCTTTTTGTTTAAGTAGAGTTTCAGAATCACTTAAGACCACTTATTGAATAGTTTTAAAAGCACTTGTTTTCTGCGTTTAAGTTTTAGTGAAGGTAAGGTTTTAATTCTTACATTGTTTACTTCTCATAAATGAAGCAATGCAGAATTAGGGTTTAAGGCTTACTGTTAATTAGAAAGGGAATTTTAACCCCAAATAATGTTCTTCCATTGATTTGATAGTCTGTCTGTATTCTTGTAGTTACCTAATTTTATTATGAATCCCTTGAAAACAGTCAAGTAAATGAATTAATTTTTAAGTGGATAACTATATCTTTCTAGTTACCTCTACAGAGGTCTGAATAATACATCAGATTTCCCCCCAGAAACACTCTTTCTGCTTGTCTGTAGCAGCTTCTCTTTTTTTTCCAAGCTTGAGCTAAATCCAGTGGCGAGGGGACATAACCCTCTTGATGCTGTTCTTCCGTGGCTCTCCTTGGACCATGTGTCATTTTTCAGCTCTATTGTTATTAATGATAGGTAAAATAAAGAAACAAATAACATGTGCAGGATAAAAGAGTGTTGTGGGAGGGTAGCTCCATTTCTAAAAAATTGCATAGAGGTCCTTGTTCTCCATTTATAAACAGGATGCTGTTTTATTTTATGATTAATCTTGAAGGATAAATGCTCCACCCTTATAGAAACTCTCAAGTCATGAAATTCCAGGTTCTAAAATGCTGACCTGAATTCTAGAAGTCATTAGGAAGAGAAAAAAAATGAAGTGATGTTTGCTGGGATGATTAACATCTCTTCCTTAAACTGGTTGACATGCCTTCCCTGTTTCCATTTTCAGGTTTTGTTACAATGTTTTTTCTGTTCCAGAAATAGACTGTGGCAAACCTTTGCTGATTCCACACACAGAAATGATCTGGGACAACTCTACCACTCTGTGGAGCAGAGTGTACTATCAGTGTAAAGAAGGATATTATTTCAATGGAGACAGGAATTTTTCAGAATGTACAATGAATCAAGAGTGGGAGAATATTACATACATATGCAAAGGTAAATATTCCTACAGGAAATTCTTGTAGGGGTGTGCTATTGTGAAATAGTTTCTAATTCCTGTTCTGAAGTTAGGGTGGACAGAAGGCAAGAAATCCCTTTTTAGTCTGCAGTGTAGAGAGCGTGGTAGTACGTTCAGATGGAAAAGGCAGGGAAGAAAATGTTAACCATACGGTGGTTTCTAGTGTTATGGTTAGATCTTTCTGTAGCTGCCTTGCTTTTTAATTTGAACAGAAGGGGACTAATGCTACTGGAATTTCATTGCTGCACTGAGAACCTTCAGCTTTAAAAGACAGGGCAACATCATCAATTGGAAAAGTGGCATTTAATAATATTCTCTTCTGGGCCTGATACTGTCATCGCAGTCGACTTTACAGTAGGGGTGGAATTCAAAACTCCTTTATTTTCTTCCCTCCCAATACCCAGAGTAAAATTTTTTGGGGTTACCTTTCCAGCCTAGATCAGCTTCTCCAAATTTCAGTCCAGGAGGATTTTCTTACAAAAGTATGAATCCCGAGAAGGGAGATCTGTAAGAAAGGTGCTGTCATATTTGAAACAGAATGTAATGATGTTTAAATAATAGCCAAGAATTAGCAGATGTTTGGGACTCTGTCAGTTGTGCTCTGCAGTGTTGTTCCGTGTGTGGAAGAGGTGTCTCAGTGTATCTCAGTGACTGTCCATCTCTTGTTTTTAAGTAGCAATGCTGTCTTTTGCAGATGATAATGCTCCTGTAGCTTTGTAGCATCCAAGTGTATTCCAGAAGGACTGGAAGTGTGCCATTGACTGCTTTGATTGCTACCACTTCACAAACCAAACGTTTACACAGGTTGTTGCCACTTGATGCCTCTCTTACCTCACTTGCTGTCTTGGGCATTCACTGTGAATGTAAAACGTGTGACATCACACAAAAGGACTGCACAGAAAAACAGTTCTCTCAGTTTTTGTAGCGCCCTAATAGAAATGGAATGGCTGTTGTTAGAAGTCCTATTTCGTATTTGATTTAGGCAATTTGTATAGCTGTGCTTTCTGGATTGGTTTTGAAGCCAGCATTGTGTAGGGTGGGTAGGTTAATCAAATGTGGAAGTCTTTGCAATGCCAAGAGTTGCCTTGAGCACTGTTAAGCTTTGAGGGCCCTGAACCTGCAGACAGTACTCACAAAATTACTGTGGATTTCAGCAGGAGCTTTGCGAGAGGCAGAAAGGTGAACTCCAGCTCTAGCTGTTGCATCAGACAGCAGAAAAGGGCATAGCTATGAACAAGTAGAATGGAAAAGCTTTAAAAAGAAATAGCCTAACTAGTCCAGGCTTATCTGAAATAAATCATAAATAAGAAATTAGTACAAAGGTCTCCAACTTCTTAAACTGCTACGTTATTAACACTCATTAGTGTTAATGAACACTAGCGAACACACAAGTGACTTACAAATGAAATAAAATTTCTGTTTCAATAACGATGCCTTTGAAATGTATATGACCTTAAAGGTGTGTATAATTAATCAGTATTGTCTCATAATGAATGAAAATTGTGTACTGTTCCAAAGTAACTTCTATAATAAGTTGGAAAACCATTTCTCTTTTCATGCTGCCTGGAAAATGTTGTTAGAAATAAGGAAGAAGTTAAGAAATTCCCCTGAGCATGTTTCTTTTGACAAATAATAGCTTCTTCACTTGTCAGGCAGTGATTGTGATGGAATACCTTTTATTTGCATTGTTTTTTTGGTCTGAAATCCTTGGAGTATATATGAAGTGTGTGTGTGTGTGTGTACATTTAATAATACCTATTTTAAATATGAAAAAAATTGCTTAACAAAATTAATTTTACTTAGGGATGCTGATTGGATTAAGCCATCAGCAGTGAAGTCTGGCAATAGTCAGCTGAAGTACAGTCTTCCTTTCACAGCCCTTGATTTGTATATGTAAGCTCAAGAGACTAAAGTGCAGAGAATTTACCAGCAATTAAATAGCCACTCTCCAGTATGCTGAATGTATGAGTCTGGACATCCTGTACAACTTGTCCTGGAAAAACTTCTTTTTCCTCTGTGGAGCAGGGATGTGTGGTTTCGTTTATTTTTGTTGCAGAGGATTCCTTGGCAAATCTGGGAATTTTTTTTTAGAGTGAAAATAAGATACTCTTGTGGGAAAAATGTTTCAGTTTGAGGGAAGGGCTTTTGCTATCATGCACTATAGCATGCAGCAGTGGAATAAAAGGTAGTCTAAAACAAGAAGCTTTGATTTCTCCTTGTTGTGAATTTCAGAGAAATTGTTAAATGTGAGCTTTTTTGGTAGCAATATTTGTCTTACCTAGAGAGGTTGTTCTCCATGTGAGCACAAAATGTTACATAAGGTAACATAAGACTTAGAGTTGTATTTTTTTATAAAAGGAAAATGTATATAATGAAGCCTTCCCACTCTGTTTTTTCTTAAGTATATTCATAGTAGCTGAGAGAAGGCCAGAAAAAAGACAATTTGTGCCTTGGCTATGTGTCTGAGGTACTTGCTCCTAAATCTGCACTTGCAAATGGCACGGTGTGCAGTGTATGTCATAAGCCATTGCCAAGTCTGTAAGGGTATCTTTTTGAGAAGGGCAGGGGGAGGAACTGGATGGTATTTGAAATAAACAGAGTAAAGTCAGTTGGTTTTGTGTTTTAGTGAGCTTCGATACAAATGTTTGACAGTAAAAGGTCAGGAAGGACTAGGGTAGACACTGATGTAAAATCTTTTCCCCTTCTAACACCTGTGGATGTGCCAATATGTGCACCAACCCGCCCACCCTATTTAACATTTGAGACTTTGTTTCTTGAGCATGCATGGCAAGTTAGAAAGAATTATGGTGAATAGGGTGGTTATGGGGTTGCTTTGCTCTTAATACCACGTGCAACTCTAAAGCCGATGCTTTTTCCAATCTGCTTCACAGTTAGGAAGGGGTCAGTGCATGCACAGAAGGAAGAGTGTCTGGTGCACTATACTGTGTAAATTGGACGAATGTTAGGGATATTTTTGGAGGTAAATGGTCACTTTACCTAATGCAGCTCTCTTCATCCTGCTTGCAGAGTCCTTGTTTCTACTTCTTCCAATTTCCCACTCCTAAGTCCTTGTCATGGGGAGGTTTTCCTTAGGGTGTGATCTTTCCTTTCTGTAACAACTGGCTCTAGTCTCAGCTACAACCACGTATGTTGGGTTAGCTGTTCCTCATTATTCTGGTCCCAGAAAACTCCTTCTCTATGTCTGTTTTCTGTGGAGGTTGTTAGTATTCAGTGACTATGTTTAGCATCTGTTGGTGTGGGTAGTGACAATATGGTGTCTAAGAAAGGAAAACAGTTTACCTGATTTCATTATTTTTATCCAAAGAAAGAAAATACAAGTTTGCATTAAAGAATAGCTTCTCAGTATTTATTTAAATAAGTTTCTAGTACCCCTATTCACTGTATTTTCAGAAATGCATTTGCTGAAACTTCTTGGATGTGTTAAGTGAAATATTGTCCCTGCAGTAGAGGCAACTGCTGCACATGTGTGGGAAAAGTACATGGATATGTAAAAATAGTGGATCTGACCTGTGTGGGAAGGCAATGCACGTTACTGGTGAAGCATTGCAGAACTCAGGCAGTAGGAAATAGCTGCTGGTAGTCAGAAGGGAAATTTGACCTCCATGTCCCTTTAATGCTGAGTCTGATAGCACAGGTTTCTTACTGATCTGTTGTGAGAGCCTTCCAAAGCAGTGTTAAACAGTAAGAGCTGTCAGCCGTTTGTAGGCTTCTTGTGCACAGAGGAAGAGATTATTCAGTCCCAACATATTGTGAACCTGGAACTCAAATAGGAGTTCTCCTGTTCTCCATCCTAGCACACATTGCATCTATTCCTGATCTTGCAGCTTCTTCTGTGTTGTAACCTTTTATGTGCATGCTCTTTTTTGCAGTACTTCTTACTCAATGCAGTGTAACCTGTCTGTCTTTCACTAAAGGTTAATTTTGTTTCATTTTTCTGTGTTGTGTGGCTCGCCATGTACAAATAGGGTTTAGCTGCATGTCTTGGCCTGCGGAGGTTTTGTTGAGGTGATAACGTGGAACTTGCTTTTAAGATATTCGTTGTTGTCATAATACCCATCAAGAGAATAAGTTGTTAGTTATTTTTGAGCCACATCACAGTGAATGTGTGTTTTATGCCAACACTGAAAATCCTAAGGGATGGCAGATACTTGCTACATGCATGCTGATTTCTTTTAAATGCTTCTTTAGAATTCTGAAGGCTTAGAAGCAGGAACAGCTTAACGAATCAGTCCAGGGAAGGCACAACAGATTTTCCACACTGTGCACTTTAAAACATCGCAGAAGAGGAAATTGATACTTTTATATTGCAAAAAAAAATCTTGAAAAAATCAAAAGCAAAATCTGAATCTGGAATAAACAGTGCAGGACCGTCTTTTCAGGTGTAATTTAACTGCAGACCTAAAACAAAGATAATTTCCATGTAACTGAGAGGGTCTAGTTACTCTCTTTTTCATTCAGAGTTGGTTATGAGCTTAGCAGAAAAGGTGTCACTCACGTCTGTGGGCATTGATTCAAAACCCAGTAGGAATAAGGACCCCGTCAAACAATTAGGATAATTATAGCCATCAATGAAAAGGATCTGATTGGTCTGAGTTCTTGTAAAGGGCTAATTTGATATGTTAAATCCAGACGTCTGGCAATCTGATAATTTCTTTAATTGCCTGGAAAAACACACATGGAGTCTGTGTTTTGGTAGGTGCTGCTCCTTAGATCAAAGTGATGCAACACAGTGATGTGTAAAAAAAAAAAAAAAAAAAAAAAAAAAAAAAAAAAAAACTTTTT
>VXAL01015788.1:12294-54145 GCA_013399475.1 Chauna torquata
TATATAAAATGTATATATATATAATACTGAACATAAATTAGTGTCCATATGAAACTTATCATAAGTAATTTTGTGTAACTCTAAGCACACAGAAGCAGAGATTTGATCTTAAATTTCCTGTTGCTATGTACTTCAAACTTTTGAAAGTTTTAACACTCCAGTATTTTAAGACCTGACCCTACTGAAGAAAGCTTTTTAATATCTTTTTTTTGGAAATTGGAAGTTATTTAGAAGTTACTGGAATTTGGTATGTCTGTTCTGATCACTTTCTTACTTATAAATAACAGTATGCAAAAATATGTCCAAATAAATCAACATTTTAAAATATTTTGAAAAGGATGTAGTAGTCTATGAGAAACCGCCTGTTGATTGAACGTAGTTTAGTTATTGAGAATTACTCTGGTTAATTTTGTTTCTGTTAGATCTGCTGTAGTATAGAGTCATACATAATCTCCTGAAATAAAACCAGGCAACACAGTAGTTGTACAAACTGCACTATATGTAGTAGTAACCTTTCTGTAGAGTGTGGTGAAACAGAAGAATGAAATGAAGACTCTGCTGTGAAACTGTACACTTCTGAGGATAGTAAAAAATTTAAGGGATTCCTCTCCTTTGTTACAGGATTCCTCTCTTTCTGTATATAGATCAATGAAAAAAATTCCTTCAGCATAAACTGCATTACAAGAAAGACCATTTAATGACATGTGGTCAAATAATATGACTAATAATGTAAGTTGTCTGACTTGAAGATGTAAAAGTGTTTCAAAAATTGATGTAGCTTATTTTTACATTTATATATAATATAATGATATCTGGAATCTTTTAGGGGTGATATATGCTCAAGCATCCTGTTAAAAAAAAAAAAAAGCCATTTGTCATTGAGCTCATCAGTTATATGTCACTTGAAAGCCATTTGCCGTTAAGCATGCCAGTTATATGTCACTTTATGGGTCTAGGAGAGTAATAGACAAAGAAGAGTAATGTAAAGACTATGCAGTATAATATAATAGGAATTCAGAGTTAAGGAAGTGGTAAAACTAATTGTCATGGTCCTGCTCCAGACTGGAGTGATTCTGTATCTCTGCCATCTGCTGATAGAAGTCTGGAGGTAAGTTCCAGTAGGTATTTTGCTCCCTGGTGGCAGTATTCAGTTGCTACCAACCTCTACGAAAAATCTGTGTGGCAAGGCTTGCTTTTTGTTTTGTTTTGTTTTGTATTGTTTTGTTTTGTTTTCTTCTTTCAAGCTTCACAGTAGATTCAGTTATCATGGTATGTTGTTAAATTGCTGTCAGTACAGTGAAAGGAAACAACTGAGTGTATTTAATTAGACATCCCTCTGAAATTGTTCAGTGAAATTTGATTCTGGGAGCTGCTGAATTAGTTTCCTTTCTAAAATGGTTTTCCATTCAGGACTGAATTAAAAGCATATATATAAAGCAGACAAAACCCATGTTATCAAAGCAGTAAGGTTGCTATGTCAAGCACTTAAAGCTTAAAGCACTAGGATGCAATTTAAATGTGTCTTGCTTGTGTTAAAATAGAATTTTTAATCACAGTGTTGCATGTAGATGTGCTCTCAGTGGCTAAGTGTAAAATTTTGTTTAAGGGGATTTTCCAGATATCATAAACGTGGTGAATTCATTGCTGTACAGTAGCATGTAGTGACCTTGTTAAGGTGACAGATCGTGATTTCTTATCTCTAGGCTAATACACATTTTGTCACAAATGACTATAATCCTACAAATGGGGTAGTATGATGAATAATGCTTGATTCTCCTTCATAATGCATATTTCTAATCCTTATGAATGTGTTTTGTATCCTATAAACAGGATCCTTAAATCCTAGGCTTTAATAGCATAACTATATACCATGTTTTAAATTTTTACACAAGAGAGCAAATAACGGGTAGAATAGGCAGGGTAGCCTTGTACTCCGTTTCAGTGTGTATAAAGTCGAAGGTCCGGATTTGACAATGACATATTTGAGAGTACAGGTGTTTTTGTTTTTGTTTTTTGTTAAATGACTGGGTACATTTCTCCTTCCCTGCCCCTACCGCCATTTTGGGACATAAACTTTTTCATAAAATTTATTTTCAAAATCCTTAAATTGATTTTACTGAAACTTCAATAAAATGAATAAAGGAATAGAAGGAGAGGCAAAAAGTGGCCTGGAACATATTAGTGAGACTATTTGGTACAGTAAAGTTTGTGTGATTTGATACTGGACTATTTTGAAACTTACTGTTGATATAATACTATTTACTAATACCTCAGCTAAAAGGGGTGTTGTTTTAGAAAATGGTAGGGCACAGGAAAAAGACTTTTTGATGAGAAAACAAAATACTCTAAATATAATTTTATTGCAAGTAGTACATCTTAACTGGACAGAACTATATTAAAGGGAATAGTGAATTCAAAATACAAGATTGTACACAGGTGAATAAACCTTTAAAGAAAAGTTATGAGTGCAGCTTGTGGAGGTGTGTCTGCTGACTTCAGCTAGCTCCTGCTGTAGCTAGAGGAAGCAGCATGCTTGCTGTGTGATGTGGTATGTCAGATGGCCGTATAATATCTTGTGCAAAATGGTTTACCAAAACACAGTAACAAATATATCATGACTTCATGAAGTGGGTTCGAGTAGCTCAGAATGTCTCTGACGTGGTCATACAGAGCAGAAGGTAGTGGTAGGTCAGAAGAGAGATCTGCGGAGTGCTTGTTTTGTTCTAGTGTAAACACAGACAGAATTTTGGCTGAGTACTAGTAGGTAGTGGCTGACGATGCTTTGTGCCAGATGCTTTCTGTATAGGTTAGAACATCATAGGAGTCCATTCACATAGGAAAGTGTTCTGATTTCCCTTATGCTACATTTACTAAATGTGTCCAAACTTCAATGATGTTTGAGATGGGAGAACTTTAGATCATCAGACAAGTGTTTTGTGGACCACTGGTTATTCTGTAGTCGATTGCATCTTTGAGTAAAATAGAGAATTTGTATAGTATTTTCTAAATATGTCCTCTTTAAATGCCTGTTCATTTCATTTGCATTGCAATGAACCTGCATGTCATATATTACTTTGCTTTGAACTTTCAAAAATGTTATGGCTTTGACAGGTTGATAAATTATTTCTGTAGAAGTATATAACAGGCAATCCTTGCTGGCAGTGTAAAACTGAAGGGCTGCAAGTCTCTACATCTTGAAGACGTATGATAAAAATGATTTCTGTTTGCATTCAGTTCTGTTGAGTTGCACTTAAGATCATGCTTTAAAAGTTAGAGGAAAACAAGCATTTGCTATGACAGTACAATATTCTCAAATGGCTGGAGCCATCACTTCAAAAAGCAGTATCTTCAAACATGTACAAATTTGTTTAATTTCAGAGTTCTGTCTCTGTTCAACCTGGAATTATAAAATGATAAAACTTTTTGAGTGAGGATATAAGAGAGGCGTTATCCAGAAAAGTTGAAAAAGATGAAAATACATTTTTCCATTTCCTTGCACATGAGATGAACTTAAAGATAGTTGGCAAGGTTAGAGTTTTATTTTCATTCTGCTTTTAAGCTATGCCCTTAGCAACCTTTGAAAACATGCAATGCCAAAGTTGAAAATAGTTTTTCTTAACACTCTTCTGTGGAGGACTGTACAATGACTCTTCCACTTGGCTGACGTGACATCTGTTATGCTGTTAAAACTAGTTAGAACAGATAGCCCTGAGGTATTTTTGAGTTGTTAACAATTTCTGTGTTACTACTGGATAGTAGTTTAGGTATTGATTGTTCACTTAAGTACGTGTCATCTTCAGTACAGCTGAATTACTTGCTTTGGTTGTCTTTCTTCAAATAGGTAGTAAAAATAAAATGAAATCATAATGACTTTGCACTGCATTAGTAAAATCAGTTAAGAAAGTGTTACTGCCTAACAGTGAAAAGGCTTGTGTACCTTTTTAGCTTTATTGTTTTGAGTAGACTTGAAGATAAATAATTTATATGTTTTTAAAATCTGTATGCTAAAGTGTCCTATGGAATCAACATATTTTAAAGTTGTGATTTTTAGCAGTACAATATTTAAAACATATATTGACCTCTGTGTCTCAATATGCATGTTTAAGAGTTAGTATCCCCTAATTTTTGGTAGCTAAACCAATAAGCAATAATCAGCCTTGGAGTGCTTTCATATTTTCATGAGATGGTAGAATGTCTGTTTTATTACTTAACATATTCTTTTTCCTCCATGTTCTCACTACAGTCCAACTTTTTTAAAGATTGGTTTGGATACAGTTATGAATTTTATTTTTTTTTATGGATGCTTGCACAAAAGCAAACTACTTTGACTTTCAGGTGTGTATTTCCATATTGATTATTGTTTTGTTAAAAAAGTAGATAAAAATCTAGAAGTAGTGTTTTGGCTTATTACTAACATAAAGTTACTAGTCAAGACAACAGAAACCTAGATTCTTTGATGCTTGCAGTAACTGATGGTACCTTATGCTTAGCTGTACCTTTTAATTGTTCTCTGTTATCTGATATCTGTTGTGGGTGTTCAAGTGAAACAGATGTTTAATTAAAAAAAAATTATGAGGAATTTACAAAATTAAATGTCTGTTATCTCCTGATAAAAGCAAGATTAAATGAAGGTTTGTGAAGTCATGAGAAAACAACTCAAATGTTTTTTGGGCACTTCATCTGCGGTCTGAAAATCTGAATATCCAAAACCTGAGGCAGCCATTTAGTGATTAGTTAGCTCAATCTTCCCATCAATTTTAAATGAAGGAAGTAAGAAAACAGATGGTGAAATTTGGAGTATAAAGAACCTTAAAACAAGCAGTTTTAGCAGAAAAACTAAGTGTCTGCTTCTTACGACTGGGTATTTAGCCATCTTTTTTTTTTTTGAATGTATGCATTCATGTACGTGGTGCCTCTTATCACAGAACAATGACCATGTGTTCCGGTTCATGAGTTCTTCTACAATAAGGTAAACAAAATTCGTTTTTTAAATTAATCTCCAGATCTTAAAGCAGATACTATAACATTGAATTTAAATCTTTTTTTAGACTTTGTGGACAGTAATAGATTGTAAATTTTTAATGGAATTTGATTTATAAGAGTGCTTCAGTACCTAATGATGACACCTAATGTCATCGAAATATCTATATCTGTTGGTGCCTAAACATTACTGTAAGTCTTGTCCAAGGTCTAAACCTCTTAGCTGCATTGAAGTCAAGACACTCATACCGTTTCTCTGACTTTTTCTTGAGGAATTTCTTTGAAGTTACTGGCCAAAAAATATGAAGAAGATCCCAGCTTCTTTGCGGCATAGAAGATGAGTAATTATTTTTCTACAGTGTCTCCTCTAACTTCTCTTTGTGTCACCTTGTTAATTCAGAAAGCTAAGTTGACAACAGCACATTACATTGATTAAGAAGTTCTTCTGCTAGCACAGTCTGACTCACCTACATTTTTGGCAAGACAAATACTATTATATTGAATTTGAAGGATCTTATCTGATGTCACATTTGTAGAACATCTTGCATATCTACACTGTTTGAATATGTTATTTCTTGGGATGAGCACTGCAGAATTCTGTGCATTCTTGCACAGACTTTTCTCACATTCAGATCTTCTGGGATCCTCATTTTTTAAACAATATTTTTGGCAGAACTATGAAAGATGAATATTCATGTCAAATGCTGTGCAAGTCAGTAACATGTGGAAATTTTCTGTCCTCTGTGGAAGAGTGTGTTCAGATAAACTTTTTCTGAGGGAGAGAAAAAGTTCTGACAAGTCTGGATATTCCTTGAATTATAATTGCCCTGAAAAGAGATTGTCTCAATAAGTATATTTTCCAGGACTAAGGCTGCACTATTGGGCTACACTTGGCAATTACTGCTTGGACTACAGTGTTTGACCAATCTACTATCCTCCTATGATGAGATGACTAGGTGGGTAGACAAGGGGAGAGCAGTGGATGTGGTCTACCTTGACTTCAGTAAGGCTTTTGACACTGTCTCCCATAACAGCCTCATAAACGAGCTCAGGGAATGCAGCCTAGATGAGTGGACGGTGAGGTGGATTGGCAATTGGCTGGACGACAGAGCTCAGAGAGTTGTGCTTAGTGGTGCGGAATCAAGTTGGAGGCCTGTAGCTAGCGGTGTGCCCCAGGGGTCAGTACTGGGTCCAGTGCTGTTTAACTTATTCATCAGTGACCTGGATGATGGAACGGAGTGTACCCTCAGCAAGTTTGCTGAGGACACCAAGCTCGGAGGAGTGGCTGATACCCCAGAAGGCTGTGCTGCCATTCAGAGGGACCTTGACAGGCTGGAGGGTTGGGCCGAGAGGAACCTCATGAAGTTCAACAAGGGCAAGTGCAGGGTCCTGCACCTAGGGAGGAATAACCCCAAGCACCAGTACAGGCTGGGGGGCGACCTGCTGGAGTGCAGCTCTGCAGAGAGGGACCTGGGAGTCCTGGTGGACAGCAGGCTGACCATGAGTCAGCAATGTGCCCTTGTGGCCAAGAAGGCCAACGGGATCCTGGGGTGCATTCGGAAGAGTGTTGCCAGCAGGTCAAGGGAGGTGATCCTCCCCCTCTCTTCAGCCCTGGGGAGGCCACACCTGGAGTACTGTGTCCAGTTCTGGGCTCCCCAGTACAAGAGGGACATCGAACTACTGGAGCGAGTTCAGAGGAGGGCTACTAAAGTGATTAGAGGACTGGAGCACCTGTCATACGAGGACAGGCTGAAAGAGCTGGGCCTGTTTAGCCTGGAAAAGAGAAGACTGAGGGGAGACCTCATTAATGTACATAAACATCTGAGGGGAGGGTGTTGAGAGGATGGAGCCGGTCTCTTCTCGGTTGTGCCCAGCAACAGGACGAGAGGCAAGGGGCACGAACTGAAACACAGGAGGTTCTGGCTCAACATGAGGGGGCACTTCTTCACTGTGAGGGTGACAGAGCACTGGAACAGGTTGCCCAGAGAGGTGGTAGAGTCTCCTTCTCTGGAGATATTCAAAGCCTGCCTGGATGCCATCCTGCGCAACGTGCTTTAGGTGATCCTGCTCGGCAGGAGGTTGGACGAGATGATCTTCAGAGGTCCCTTCCAACCCTGCCCATTCTGTGATTCTGTGATCAGCAAAGCCGTCTGTAGTGTCTGATTTATACAGTCTCAGCATAGTCCTGGTACTTTTGTGGTATGCAAATCCTTCTCAGTAGGTGCATCAATAACTGTTTACTCTGAGTATTGATTTACATAATTGCTATCACTGTTTTTAATATTATGTGAGGCTATGCCATTTTGTATTCTGACAACTATAGTTAATTTTTTTTCTGGTTCCCATATTTGGAATTTTGAAAATGTTCACTAGAAGCCAAGATTATGCTTCTTTTGCAGGCAGTCATCCGAGGCAGAAGTATTTACATTTTTTGTGTGAAATTTCCACTGAGTAGACTTCCAAAGAAGGAAAAACAATCTTTCCAAATGGTGAAAATTTTTATTTATAACAACAGTGTTTTCACTTTCCTTCTCTTTAATACTGTGAAGTACCTTGGTCTTACTGTAGAAAGTATAAAACACATTGATGTTTCAACTGATCCAAGTAATTAATACTCCTTCACTGTGTTTGGAGACAGGTATGACAGACACAGAGGAGGAAAAAATGGGGATATGAATACCAAAATACATGTATGTAGAAACCATAGCTATCACTTTCCTTTCTACTCTTCTTTTTAAGGATTTATTTTTTGACTTCTGTGGCAAATTCAAAACAATCCCAGTTAATGTTCTTATAGTTAATGAGGTATGTTGTCAATTAAAACGTTTATTTTATGTTACACTCTTGCCTATGCTAGCAATTCAGCTTTCCTGAAATACAAGGAAACTAAAAGGCTGCGACCTCTGCAGTTTAAATGCAGTGATCTTATTTTCAAGATCTGAGCTGACTTCTGATTTGAAATTGTTATTGCAACCACAATATCTCATTCAGGCAGTTTATACCACTTCAGCTCCAGAGCTAGAACTTGGCTAGATCAGTGGCACTTTCATACAGTGCTCCATCGCTTTGTCCCCTTTTGTGTGCTTTGCAGCCTTGGAAGTTGATGCCTCTGACTGGAGTATGCACAAGCCAGACAAGGTAGAAAGAATATTTCCTCTGTCCCCAGTAAGTCACTGAATTCCAAAGGGAGCTGGTTTCTCTCTGAGTTTGGTCCCCATCTTGGTTGAGGGCAGCAAACTACCTAATGCAATTTTGAGAAGAGGTGGTGCATCTGCCAAAATACTTGTGTCATTTGACTTTGTACCTTTGTAAATAAACTATCATTTTTCAGAAAGTCTCCCTGGGCCAAACTTTCCGCACTGTTGCATGTCTAGACAGCTAAATTGCAACTGGTAATCTTCAGTTTGGACTCCCTTCAGTGACCCAGTCTTCCTTGCTGCTTTTTTATTTCTGGTTGTTCTTATGAAGTGGCAGAAGGGAGCAGCAGCAGGAAGAATAGCAAGGGTGAGCGATACATGACAGAATCGTTAATTAGGTACCTGTTAGCAGATTGGTCATATATGTATGGTGAGCCTCTACCCAAGATTGCTGTAAGAGACATGCACTGAAGGCAGAAGTCTTCATTGAGGTTACTGTGTTTCATCTGCAAAGCAGTCTCTGTTATGCTAGCTTGATTAAATTCAGTTGTCCTTGTTCTCGATGTCTTTTTCTCTGGGTGTGTCTTTAGCACTGTCACGTAAATATTTTTCCAGGTTTACCTTTCAGTAAGGAAGATGAACAGTACTGATACTCTTCTCTTTCTTCTTCCACTGCCAAGAGGAAGATAAGTTGCAGATGCATCTCTGAACTATCCAGTCTTCTGTCACTCATTATCTGTTTTGCTGCCACTCTGCATTTGTCAACAGTTTCTTACAGTAAATCAAAACCAGTCTGCTTTTCCGCTGACACCATCCAGCACAACTTGCATGTTATCTGATTATACAAACTGCACTGAACTTTGGTAGTAGACAACCTGGTGATTCTTATAAGAATTTTATTTAAACCTGCAAACATTTCATAGAATGCCAAGAACTAGAAGAGACACTTCAGTGATGAGATTTATGAAGCTCTTGAAAGTTGCATGTTATTCAGTAGTGAAGATTAAAGTGAAGTTTGCCTCACTTACCTATTTCTCCAGATGGTACTTCTTTGTGTGAAGTATTTATCAAGGTGGAACTAATGCTGAAGATTTGCTAGAATTAGATGAGACAACTTTGACTGTGAAACAACCCAGATATGTAATTGGGGGTGTTAGGAAGCTGCCTGTGTTTAGAAGTTCGGAGCATCAGTGGAAAATTTTGCATGATGTCAGGCAGGCAGGGAGACAGTTAAGAAGATCTGTACACTTACGCTGTTGTACATGTATATTATACGTGGTACAAAAATGTTTTCACATGCTCACTTTTAAGTAGTGCACCACACTGTCTCTGAGCACGTACCTGCCTGTGTAGTCATGCTTGTCAGGAGTATCCCCCTGCTAAACTGTTTTCAGCTTCTGTATTCACAACTGCAGCTATAATTGCATACTCCTTATGTATTTATTTATTTGATTTTGTAACATCTAAGAGAATAGAAGAAAATCCTTATTTGCACCATTGGGATCATTTCATAGATTTGCAAGCTGCTTCTCTTACTGTTTTGAGCTGGCCTCAAGTCATTCCCTGAATAGAATGCATCTGACGTCTGCCACGTGTTTCCCGTGCCTCTGACTACAGTATTAAGTAAGGTGCAGACTTGATACCAAGTCAATATTTGCTGTCATATAATATACAATGTCATGTGTGTTTGGAGCAGATTCACCTAGTGTGATGTAGCCCTGAGTCACTGAATTTTCTGGGGAAACTGTGTTCGACCAAACAAGTTTTCCTTCATGCTGAAGACAGTTTTCCAGGCATTTAGAAAAAGGGTTTGTGTTAAAGTACAACAGCAAATATATTTAGCTAAATTGTCCCTTTCCATGAAATTTATTCACATCAATTGAAATCATGAGAAAATGGGCCTCTAAGAAACAATTTTTGAGTTGATTCTTTCAATAAAATTGTGTTCCAGAATCTCTTATCATTTGAGTTATTGGCATTTATAAGACAGTTAAGAACACTTGGCAGTGCAGTCCAGATATTTTTTCCACCCTGGTTTTTACCAGAAATATATTGACGAGCTATCCCTCATTTATATAGTGTAGTATTCTTGGGAGATAAACTCCACAAAACATCATCCGTACTCATGCCCAGATATCAAGAACATGTACAGAGGACAGGAAATTCTCCAGTAATTCTCTTGAGAGTCTCATGTTCTGTGTGGAGCATGAGAAGCACGTACTGGAACATCACTAAGTTGTGAAAAAAGATGTTCTTACAAGAAAATTTTCGATAGCTTGCCTTGCTATACATGTTGCCCAATTTCTCATCTTTCTATACTTTTCTTGTAATGTTCTGTATAGTTTTACTTGTCTTCCATGTAGAGGCACAGCGTTATTCCTCCTGTTGTATCCCTGTCTTAACCTTTCTGTTAGATTTCTAAAGTTCTGCGAGGTCTTAATGCAAGAATTTGGTTCCCTCTCGCTTTATATTTGTTGGATCCCACTTTGTCTTTCCTGTTCTTCTTTCTCCTCACCCTCTCTAGCTACCATCTGGTAATGTGGATTGATTCAAGAAGCAAATCCTTTTCCTTCTTGATGTTTCTCTTTATTCCAGTTTCCCCTCACATTTAATTTCATGAGCTAGTCTTATCATGTATTTTTTTTTCCAGATCTGCCTGAATACAAGCTCCTTTTGTTTCTGTATTTGCGATGAGTAAAACATAGATCTAACTAACCTAACCGCACTGTGCTGATGTACAATCTTTATCTGTCTGCAGCCATAGTACTAGCATATGTTATGAGACCCGTTTTTGTGGTATGTTGTAAAAGCATTACAAATATTTTAATCTTAACACTTTTTGTTGTAGAATCTAATAACAGTTCTGAGCTAGGGATTTCTAATGTATTAGAACTTTTAAAATAAATTTTGACACCCTTCTCGTCCCTGAATGAACAATGTTAAACCTTCTCTTGGTCATTTCTGTCATTCACAGAGGAATGTCTTCTGTAATATTATCAATTTTCTTTGCATTAACGTGATCCTGAATATTTTCAAAGAAAGTCTTCATATTGTAAAAGTAGCTCTCATTTCTTGAGTTCTGCTTTTAATAAATAACTGATTTAGTTATAAACTCACTCTTGAAAGATTTCTTCTGGAATTTGATAACTGATGACATTTTGTGATGCGTACTCTCTGCAACCCATTTTTAGTCTTCTGTTAACATAAAGTCCTGCTGTTTATTAGGGCTAAATGTATTTGGAGTTTCTCAGGAAAAGGATATTGATTGTTATTAGGACAGAATTGCAGTAGAGACCTTTAAGCTTTTATCTACATCTCATTAACTGGCTTATGATTTTCTAGAGTGGCTATTAATTGTATGAGAGACAGAATAAATATAAAGGATGATTCAAGACAGGCTGTCTTTAAACTTGTCCTTAAGAATTTTTTCCTGTTTTGTCCTTTGACCTTCTATCTGACAGGTCTAAAGTGTGTGTTTAGAGTTTGCTATGAAAAGGCCAGAAGGATCACACCCAAAGCTGTTACTTGTATTTGGAATACTGTATTTGGAAAGACTTTTAATTTAGCTTATTGCCAATTCCTTAAAGTCTTTGTTGGAGGCTTATGATAGCTGGAAAGCAGCAAATAGAGTTCAGGATGAATAAAATCTGACAAAAATGGAGATCCATCTTAATGTAAAATCCTATCCAAGCTGTAAATGATGCTGACAGGCTGTTAAAAAGTGCCACTGTTATACTGTAATATGTTACTGTGTAAAGGCGTGCAGTTCAGGATATAATTACATGTTTTATAAAGACGTGTCAATGAGTATGCTGTGCCTTGTTAACCACATCATTTATGAGAAATTTACTATTTTGTACTTACTGTGGTTATCTAGCTAAACCTGGTTATGACTGCATGCTTTAAAAAGAGAACAAGATATTTTTTCAACAACCTGATAATAGAATTGGTGGAAAATGAAATAAAATGGTATTCAGCTAAAATTTAGAGGACGTATTAAAGCCAGTTTGTTCTCTGCTTGGGGAAGAACTGACTGGTGGCATCTCTACACTCTACATATCTCTTGAAAGGCTCAAATTTTTAGGTGGCATGAAATCAGGAGAGAGAGGTGAGAGATTTAAAGCAGGGGCAAAGGTAGCTTTTAATTGATTGGAAGCACTGATGAGAAAATATTCTTACTTTAAGCCTTGATCTTCTAATGCTGACCCACTCGACACATGTGAGGAGGGATCAGAGGAGATGTGGTATAGGGTAGGCTGCAATAATAAACAGAGATTGAATTAATTTAAATTCTAGACAAACCAGGTCTGCTGACAAGAAAAATGAGGCAGCTGTGTTGTCTACTAAAAAACAGCAAAATCTTAATTAGTTATGTCCTGACAGATTAAAATTAGGGAACTCACAAAACAGTGGATGATGTGCTACTTAAGCTTGAAAGAACATTTGCTAATATTTTTGTTGCTATTGTTGCTATTGTTCTAGGGAGAAAAATGCGAAAAGTCAAAGAACAAAGAAAGGAGCAGCAGAAGATAGGACACTCCTCCCTCTCCCTTCCAGCTTTTATTTTTTAAAATAAAATGAGGGGTGGATGGAGGTATGATTGTTCCCTCATCATTTCCATATCATAAGTCACTAGTAGTAGTGTAATCATTTATATTGTGTAAAACATGAGGAATTCACGTTTTGGAAGAAATGTACTCATGTGAATACTCTTAACCAAAGTAGCCTTTAATATTAAACCTTTTGTATTTTAATCTATGGAGCATCCTGGCTCTGTGTGTGTGGTCAAAATTGTTATTTGCATTTGACATTGATCCTAAAGTTGGGAAGGGCAAACGTTGGTCAAGACTTGGAGCAGCACATCGGTTATGTCCAATGAATACTGTCATGACTGATGTTACTGCTGGGTTGCATGTGCCTCTGTTAGGATAGCATTTTTTCTACTTTGAATTAGGACAGAAGCTCATAGGTGTTGGTGTGGCAGCTGGGAACTGGATCCAGTCTCGCTGGTGCTCTCTGTAATACTGAAGCCATGTCTGCTGGGAATTTGGTTTGGGTGAAGACTTCAGTGTGGCCTGAAAACTTAGACAGCTCTGGAGGTTAGGGTGGAGAAACAGGACTCTGCTTTTAAGGGCGTTGTCTTTGCTGGGAGAAATAATTTTTTGATTCAGTGGATTTCAGTAGATTGCATAAATGTTGCATAGTGTATAACTGGACCTTTAAATGGTAATTCCTGAGAAGGAAAGCATCTATTTTGGGTCTGGGGCGAATCCAAATTTCCAGTAGTTTTGCCAGTTAGGAAAGCTTTTTGTCTACCACCTGAGCAAATTTTGCTCAGAATCTGTGAGACAAGATAAATAGTGAACCCTCAAATGCTTTTTCTTGAGTCTTCTTTTGGAACTGAGTCACACTTGAAGATGATGTCTTTCCAAAGCATATGTGTACATGGGAGAGGAGACTGATGGAAACTTAGTGAAATGCATCATTGAATCACAATCTGAAAACAAAAGCCGTGCAAACCTGGATTCAAAGTAAGATCTAAAATTATACCAAGAAAGAGGAAAAACAAAGCATTTTAACAACCTCCCTAGGCAGCTGATGTATTTTTTTTAATGAAGACTAGATGTTTTTCTATTACAGAATGCCATAGATGTATATATATACAGCAACTGATATCAAGATTCTAGTAAATTTTTCTTATTTGATATTGTACAAAAGATCAGATGAATGTAATGCTTTTTCTGATGCTGCTACAATTGTGATTGTCATAATATTGTGTTAGGGATCTGAAATCAGTATTGTTAGTTTGATTCTGAGAAGAATAAAGGCGTTTTCCTTCACTGAAGCTTTGTCCTTCCAAAGCACATCCTTTTTATAAGTTCCTCCTGCTGTCAGGGTGTTTGGGCTCTCGCTTTGGAGCTTGCACAGCTTGTAGGATTATTGCATTTGCACTATTGCAAATTTAGAGAGAGCACAAGGTAGTTTTAGTGTAATGCAATACAAAGAAATGAGTCTTCTTAACTGTGAGTTGACACACACACACCTACTCACAGTCTGCAATGGAAGAATAGTCAGTCCTGCAGTTCACTGTTGTTGGTGGTTTGTTCGCACTTTTTAGTTAGGTACTTGAGAACTGGAGATTGTCATTGCTTGTTGGCAAGATGGTTGGACTTGCGAGCAAAACGCATAATTCCTGGTCTTTTTCTGTCATGTGAAAGAAATCTGGACAACTTCCAGAGTTTTTCTTCCACTCGAGTTTTGGAAGTTGGTGACTCTTGAATTTATGAATATTTGTAAAGGGGTCAGGAAGATTCATTCCCTGTGAGTTGGCATATAGATGGTGTTGGAGGAACTTTTTTTCAACAAATGTAGTTCTGCAGTTGGAAAGAAAAATGTTTTGATCACATGTGTGTCTATTTTAAGCGAGTCTGAATTTGGTCAATTCGAAGTGTATGTGGGAAACGGACTAGCATATTTCGTCTGCTTTCAGTTGAAGTCGCAGTAATTGTTGACTGACTAGACTGCCCTTTTTCCAGCAACATTGATAAACTTGTGTTTCCCTACCACTTAGCAGGGAATGTTTTCATATTTTAAATTATGTGATAGTCATATGATCTAAAGCAAAGTATATAACCTACAGCTCATGCTTTCCATACAGAATCAGGTCTTTGGGACACTTGTATTTTGGACAGAGAGAAAAATTAAATTGCAGGAACTGTTTGACAGAGAGAATAAGATCATTGCGATACAGAAATTTAAGCAGATCTTTCCTGCCACATTATTCAAAGGCAGAGCACAGCATGCTCTGAAGAGCTGAAGAGTATTTAAATAACTTCAACATGTCAGAACTGGGTGTATGTTTTTTCAGTCAAGCAGCTTAGCCACAGATACACAGCTTCTGGAGCATCAAAAATGGTGTGGTTTTCTTTTTTTGGGTGAGTTCACATCTGTTTCACTAAGTTAATGGAGCTAGTGGGAGAAACACCTTCCTCTGCTCCAAAATCTGAAAGTTGTGATGTTTTAGTTTCTTGAATTCCCAAATGACTTTGCATTTGGAAACTATTTTTAGCTTTGTGTAAAAATAATTCATGTGCCAAAATAAAAATTTCAATCAAACAAGGTATGTCTGAAAGGTATTTTTCTTTATTTGTCACTTATAAAGCAACCCAGAGCTTTCACTGATCCCAAAGTCATTTGGCAGCCACAGCTCTTGTGAAAAATGTTGTTGTAGTTTTTTACAGGAATGAGCAAATTACATTTTTATTCTGTTTTAAATGTGCTGCAGCCACTAGATGGGCCAAGGCTGGGAAACTTCTCAGCTCCCTTATCATTGTGAATAGGCGCTTTTAGGACTAAAATAGGGGAAAAAAAGTGCTGTTGCTAAGAAATGGGATGTAAAATACTAAAATAGAATAGTTAAATCAGTAGGTGCCTGCGCCCCTTGACAGGCTCAGTGAAAGTGCATACTAACGATAACTTACAGAAGAAAAGGTAGCTAAAAGTGAACAAAGACTTAAAAAAAAAAAAAACCAAAAAAAAAGAGAGGTTTACAGAGTAAAAAATTCTTATTGAAGCTTTTTTCTTACTGAGAGTTGAAGAAAAAGAAGATTGCCACTAACCATTCTGTAGTCAGTACTACTCAATTTGGAGATAAGTATGTAGATAAAACAATAAAACATGACGAGAATGTAATTTAACCTCTTTCATGTTTTTGGGTAGAGGCCACTCAGTGAAATTCAGAAGTATTACATTTAAAATAGAAAAGGACTTCTCAGTGCTCAATGTGTGTCAGCTTGGAAACCCATGGCTGTGAGAGATCAAGGTCAAGAACCTAGGAAAAAAGTTAAGTTTTATGGATTATTAACATCTACAGTTACATTAAGGATAATTTTAAAAAAAAATGCACTAAAACCTTATTAGTCATAGCATAAATCAGCTTTGATTGCCTAAGGCAATGAAGATACTTCCTTTGTCTGCATGCGTTTCATGTATGTTTCAGGACTTTTGGACCTTTTGCTGAAGTGTCTGATATGTCTAACTGAAAGACAGGATACTAACTTACATGAATCATGTCCGTTTATGACAGTTTCTATGATCCCAAGTTCCTCATTCTCATTTGGAGAAAACATGACATAATAGTTGGACTATTTGAAGAATTATGCACTATCACAGTCACACAGCTATGACAGTTTGAAATGGAAGAAAAGAGAAATTTTAAGCTCTATGTATTTTTATTTTTTTTGAAAATGGAGCTAGCATTAGTTAGATTGGAATTATAATGGACCTTTAAAAGTATATTGCTTTTGTGGTTTTTTTTTTAGCTTTCAAAATTTAATATAGCTAAGTATAAGTACATTCTAATTTATTTGTGTGTGTGTGTGAGAGAGAGAGAGAGAAAAATAGCCAGAGTGGAGTTATTACTCCCATGTTAAACGTCTCAGATGTTACATACTATTTCTGTACCAAACACACAGAACAATTCAGCCCAAGTATATGCAATACATGAATGTGTGTGCATGCACACATACACACTCCTACATATTTGCTTTCCACATTGTTTACACGTATATATGTGTTTTTATGCTTCGCTTGCACTGTTCCATTTGTTCTGCTGAGCTAAGTGTAATGTCTTCAAGATTTGCTTTCCAAAAATCTTAACTGCAGTAACGACCAATATGATTCTCTGAGTGAGTGGGGGATATGTCAATTTTCCGAATCCAGAATCTTATATTCTTTCATTGCATATATGTGGGTGATCGTTCAAACAGTGACTGTTGGTAAACAAACACGTACACTTTATAACATTCATGTTGGAGTTGTACAGTGTAATTTTGTAATTGACCAAAGCAGTTAGTTATCTTTCCCAGGACAGTTGCAGAAAGTGTTTTTTTTTTTCTTTAAAGTCTAAGACTGACAGAAGCCATTAACACAGAAACCTGAGTGTATTGGTATGCTCCAATGCTCTGATCCAGCTCTTAGTTCATGGTGACTTTAAACATGCTGATGAAGTTTTAGAAGATGACATGTATGGGCTTCAACAGAAGCAAATAAGGGTTTTGTATGACCTTTCAGTTAGAAAATTCACATTGGAATAAAACAAATTTGCTAGAAAAAGCCTAGGCAACAGAAAGAGACAATGATTTATAGTATAGCTGCATGTGAAATAGCTGCCTGTCTCAACATAAAAGATTGCACTGCTTATCTTTACTTGCATGTGATCTTTTCAAGGCCTGGAGCAGCAATAAATGGGGAGCTGCGCCTTCCATTGCTGCCTGCGCTAAGCTCACCTGTGGAGCTGCTTGTAGCACCCAGGCTGTCTGGGCCTGAACAAATACTGACCGTCAGGCCCTGCCTGTTTGCAGGAGATGTGCTGACACAGAGCTGGCTTCTGATCAGCTGCCTCACTGCGGCTGTGCAAAACTGTGTGGTCTGGGTTTTGTTCCCTCCTTGCATTTCACATCTTAAGTCAGTTAGGTGTACAAAAAGAAGTTTTAATGAGAGTATTTCAGAAAGGAGAAGCACAGATATTCTTTGAAGCCCTGAAAAGCTGCTCCCTCAAGGGAGAACACATGCTTGCGTTTCTTTTGTGGTTTGTTAAGTATGACCATAGTGAGAGCACACTTGGACAGCATCTCCACCTCTGCTCCCCTGTTCTCTGCCCAGTGACTGCAGAGACCAGACCTATGTACTGTTTCAGAAGAAAGAAAGCGGTGAGGAGAAGCCATCATTCCGATGTTAACAAGGCCAGGTATCCACCCTTGGGAGGGATAAGCTCCAGCTAATCCTTTATGTGTTCACAAGGCCAACCACCCATCCATGGGAGGGTTGGACTCTTGAAGTCTCTTGTTGGCTGCCACAGTGCTAGGAAGGACTCAGACTGAGTATGTGGCGATATGAAGAGACGGCAGCTTGTGGAGCCTATAGGAGTGGCACAATCAGTGTTATCTTGGCCCACAAGGAGGGGCTTGGAAACAGTCACAGACTGCTGGCTTTTAGTTGAAAGGAATGTTCTTTTGGTTAGGATAAACTTCTCAACCAAACCTCTCAAATCTGAAACATTAATAATTTTACCAGCACAATGTGATACTACTGATAGTCATGTCAACTAACTGGCGTTTGTAGCATATGAAAGTGTATCTCTGTCAAACCTTCTACAAATTGACAAAAAGCTTTGTAGGACCATGTTCTGTAAAGCAAGTTCATTTAAAGCAGTGGAGGATTAAAAAAACAACAACAAGAAACAAAGCCAACAACAATCAATTATGTACTTGATTTCCCAAATAAGTATATGAAGTACCTATAGTGTGTGTACCAACAATTTAGATCCTGGAGAAAAATATTAAATTGCTGATATCTATACAGCCTGTGATCAGTGGATTCAGCTGTATATGAAGTACTGTATTGCACTGTCCTTTAAAACTTCCTGTTCAAAATAATGAGAGTACTCCGTCCTCTCCATTACTTAGGGGAAAACCATTGCTAGCCTGTAGTCAGATTTTATCAATGTAAGTAGCCTGCAGAAGTACAGGGCAAATGGTGGTACATCTTCCATGGTATATACTGAACATGTTGACTCCAACTTGTGGTAGTCTGCACGGTTGCTCATAGAGAGATTACAGGCTTGGGTTTGGTGACTGAGACAGGTGGATTAATGGTTCAAGCATCTCAAATAAATCCAGAAATTTCCATGGCGAAAAGCAGAATACCTTTCATCCTTGAAATGATTTGGAGAGTTTCATAATTTCTTTTAGCAGTGTCAGAGCGAAAGCAGAGGTAAGATGCTCAATATACATACAAAATACATAGTCTATTGGTGTTTTGCGTGTCACAGTAAAACAAAGGAATGTATTTTTAAAGCTCTTTTGATGCTGATTTTGAGATGTAAAGTATATCCTAGATGAGGCTGTTAATTATTTTTTAATTTTTACAAGTGTGTAGAGAACTTCTACAAAGTCGTTTCTAACCCTGCAGTCCTATTTTTCTACTGGGAGCTGGTGTAGCTCAGGGACTATAAGAGTGTATCCTTGTTAAGATAGAAGTACATTTGATTACCTTGACCTTTCTCATTCCTGCTAGCTAGTCAACTAACTCCCTGGATGTTATAGTCTGTTTGAATTCTCCTAAGCTTTTAAAGGCCTTTGTTCCAGCTTTGCTTTGCTTCTTTTCCCTAACAGTGAAGTAAGTGCTGCGTTTTTACAATACCATGTGTCTGATCCTATGATAATGATTGTTACCTATCCAAAACCTCACAAATCAGTAGACACTTGGTGAATATTTTCGGCCTTTCTGTCAATGCCAACATAATCGGGTTGAGTAGAACATGACATTATACATGGGAAAAGCAGTTCCACCTGTAATGAGTATCTAGCGCTGTTAGAAGGAGAGTATGTAAGATCTGGGATTTCGTTTGAACTGTATGCCTATAGGAGAAGGAGAAGTTTGGGTCTTCATGAGATGAAACTTTCCTTTAGAAACAACAGCGAAAGCAGTTAGCAGGCTTGTTACTCATACAGCTTGCAGACCATCTATTTCAGAGTATTGGTGCTTTGGTCAGAGGCACTGTAACTCCACACTCTGAGCAGTTACATGCGTGTAATATTAGACTACAAGATAAACCTAAGACACATATTTTATTTGCAAGTGCTGGCTTTAGACAAAAAGGTTATCCTTTGTAGCTGCAGGGAGATGCCTGTTCTGCATTAGCCGTAATGGTGACTTACCTTTTGCTACTGACTGTGGATGCAAATAAGTTAATCCTGTAAGTATTCCCTGCGCCCATTTGTTGGAGAGCTTCTTGCAACCTTAACTGAGCTAACATGTCTCAATAAATCTGTGGTTGTTGTCCAGTGTATGCTACTAGTTTGATATTTATTAAGAAGATCAAGATAAGGCTAAAATCTCTAACAAAAATTGTAAGGAGAAGGAATGGGTATGCTTTTATTGTTTTATTGTTGAGTAAGGGCCTGGTTGCTGCCTTGTCACCTGCGGCAAAATTAAAATAAATAAAATTAAATTTAAAATAAATAAAAAGCAAACTTGCAGAGGTGATGACAAGAGAAAGTTTCCTGGAGAGGAGAGGAATGAGAATATATACACTAATCTTGATTAACAGGGATTTGTTCTGATATACTGTAGAGTGCTCTGCTTTAAATGGTTAAAAATATAGCACGAAGTTATGGTTAGTAAACCACAACTGAATACAGAGGAAATAAGTCACATCTTTCAAGAGGGAGTAGCAGTGTTGGATGCCAAAAGATCTGGATAGTCTGACTGAAATGTCTGGAAAAGATCCTATTTTTATGCAAATGCCTGAAAATATGCTGATCAGGTTAAAATTTAAGCCTGTAAAATTATGAAGAGCTGTTACAAAGATTAATTTAGTAGTCACTTATATGTAAAATTTTGTGAAGTTGTCTTTGATCTCTAGTCTACTCACTTTATTGAGTAGATGTACAATATAGAAGTGGTAATACTTATATATTAAAATAAAAACAAGTACTGTAAAAAACTTTGAAATTAGAAATATTACAAGCGTTTGTGACACGAGTTCTGTTCTGACAACCTTTAAGTGATAACTAGACCCCAAAATAACTATTGGAAAAGTGAGCAACTGCTTGTTCTTTCACATAGCACCTAACTTAGGCTGCTTGTTACTGTTTTGCTTTTGTGCTTTTAGAAAAGGAATTCTGAACTTAAATTTTACTATTGCTTCTCTGAAGCAACTCCTGTTTCCAGTGCTTGGATCTTCATGTGGAAGAAAGAGAAAGAGCAGTTGACACGGATTTATAAAACCTCAACATTGTCCAGAGACAGATGGAAACAGGTACATTGTTGAAATTTTAGATTGATTCCAGTACAGTTAGGTTTCAAGCTTACATTTTACTCTTACAAGCTTGGGGGCTTTCCCTCACAAATGCCAATCAACCACAACTTCTCTTGTTTTTAACTGGAATTATCTGTGCTCAATGGTCTGTAAATCAATAGTAAATCCATTGTAAACTGGGAAGTAGAGTTATTTAATACCCTGCATTATTTGGGTATATTCAAGAAAGGCATCAATTAAATATCTTTAAACCTTTATGAATCACTGAGCAAATCACAGTATTAATTGTGTGAATCATCTATATGGCACTCATCTTTTAACTGCAGATGTACTGTTGACAGTTAGCTTCTTATACTGGAAAAGGCAGCTTTATAAGCTTTGCTACTGGTCTTTTGGGAACTAAATCATATATTGGTTTTCTGTGGGTTTATATGAAATTATGCAGTAGCTTCCAGACAATGTGCAACTTAAAACACATGGTTAGTGAATTTGTATGAAAAATTGGAAGTCACTGTACGTTAAGCCAGAAGTTTCAGTTAGCACATGCTGTTCCATTTTGTTCAAGCTGTTTACTTGAACACAGTAACTTTCTGGGTCAGTTTCCTTAACAATGTACGTGGGACATAACAATCAGATCCCAACTTGAATTTTCAACTGCAATATTTAGTTTAGATATCATGATGGGGAATAATAAGAGGTCAATATTTTGAAATGTTTTGTGGTGAGTTAAGCAAATGTATGAACTAAATTAAGGAGCAAATACGTAATCAATTAATTGTTTGATTCTTGTTATCTTTTCAAGCCATAATTGTGCTTCAGGTGTTAATTCCAGAATGTTTATATTTGTTATTTGTTTCTTAGTTGTGAATTTTATGTTTTTCTTCTTTATATGCAGTATAAAATCTGGTATATTCATCTTTATTGCAACATGGATTTTCATAGAAACGATCTCTACATGTAGAGATTTTACTCTGGTGATCTCTGCCTAGGACAAACAAAATGAAAGTTTTTGTTTTCAAATCCTTGGCCTTGTGCGGTTGGTTATTCAAGGCTTGTTTGACAATAGATATTTCATAGCTGTTGGTTTCTTTCTCAGAGAGCTTGATGATAAACTTTAACTCTGACTTTCAGCAAATAAAACTCAGGTCCAAGTTCTATGTTGAATGAACTTAGATGCTGAAGACTGAGAGGCATGTTCTCACTTATCCTCCTGTGTCAGTGGAACAGAAGCACCTGGCGTCTGGTGGTTTTATTATTCATGTCCAGAAGCATTTATTTTGGCAGACCTTATCAGATGTGTGTTTTGTATCTGAGGCTTTTTGGAATTAAAAGTGTGTTTTAACACTTTGATTTTTATGTTAGTTTTAATGCCAAGCCAGCCATAGAAGCACAGGTAGAGCTTATGTCTCTATCTGCTCAAGTAGATATCCCCTTCACTGCCATGAAACTGTGATCCCCTCCTGTCCTCACCAGTTTTATCTCTTTTTTTTTTTTTTTGGTCTTAATGACACTTGACGTAATACCCAAAGTCCTGGGAAACAGTAAGATCTCAGGCATATCCCTCTCCAAGGTTTCATTATGCTGACTTAATCAGCATATTAATGCAGGGAGAGGGCAGGGATATTTAGATGTTGTTGCTTTTAATTTTTTATTTTTGTTAAGCTATTTAGCCCTTTTGATGAACTGTGTAGGGAGTTAACAGCGTAGTTTTGGAAAACTTGTGCCTTAAGTTGTCAGAAGCCTATAGAGTATGCATGTCTGTGCTTGATATTGTCACATGTTCATATTCTTTTTTTGTGTGTCTGATTCTTAGACTCTGTTTGTAGAAACCTGGTGGCTGAAGTTTGGTGTGAAAACACTTCCTCCAGGTATATACCTGGTCCTCCTTGTGTACGTAATTAGTTGGCACAGACTCCTGTATAGCTATGCTGTCCAAGGGTAAGTGATCACCATTATCAAAGGTGATAGCTTCTGGTGTAGGAATGCAAATATTAAAGCCACAAAAGCAGGGGAAAAGGGAGATAGGAAACTAAGTGTCGGAGCCTTCGGCAAGGTATGAGATAGAAGGGTCTGAGGTAGTTTCTCTGGAAGGATAAGATACAGAAGGAGCTATTTGAAACTACTGTACCAGTAGTTGACTGTGCAAGTTCATCATGACATGCTTTTAAACCGGGCCCTTGATGCTGTTCATCATCTTACAGAAGTTACTTTTGTTTCTAACTTTTTTTTCCCCTTTAAAACTTTATTCTGTTACTCTTCTAATAGTAGACAACAGACTAAAACACACTATCTAGGTTGGAGCTCTTGTTATCTTAAACACTTTTTGAATCTTAAGCTTTCCTGAAGATTGTAAAACATACCCTTTTGGTTTTCTACATTAACCACTACTACTCCTATTGGTTCATCCACAGTTAGTCTTGAGTTTTGTTGGGAAGAGTTACATTTCTCTTTTGAACTTCTTTCATGATGCATTTTATGATGTTCTTAATACCTGGGTATGTCAACCATTTACAGTCTTTTAGAAATGCAAGCTGTAAAACAATGACTTTTTAAGTGGCAGTCCTACAGATATGTCTTGTGACTACTGATTCCTTACATGATGTTAAAAAATGGTGTGTGTATCTCAAAAGTACAAGAAGAAACAGCAAAACTGGAGTATGACACATTAAATTTGGTTCATGATATTTCAAGATAACTATTAATTAACAGAGCGGAAAGTATCAAATTCTAGTTGTTCCTAAATTATAAGTGTAGAAACGAAACACTAAAATGGAGAAAAGGAGGCTCAAAGGAAGAAAGTTTACTCTATGCTGAGGCTAATTCCTAGATGTGTTTTGTTGATTTGCCCTAAAATCTCAAGAACCTTTACATTAAATGAGAAAAAATTTTTTACTCATTGAGGTTTTTAACTGCTATGTGACTTTTTTCCCTTGAAGCTTTGTACTTGCACAGAATGAATTTCTTGTGAAATACACCTTGTGCTTTCACACACTGGATGACATTAGATAGTCATTGGATAGTCAACCTGAATAGTACAAGGGTGCTGCCAGAAAAAAAGCCATGTAGTGTGGCCAGAAAACACAGCTCCAAAACGGACCATTTTCCAAAAGTCCATGACTTTCCACAACGTTTCGGATAAAGGATAGAAGAAATTAATGTGGGCCAAAATTATATTCATCTTGAAAACTGGACACACTTTGAACTAGAGGAGATGCCTTGAATGGGAATAATAAAATATTTTGTCTTTCACTAAGTAGCACCTTGATGTTAAAATCAGAAAAGGGATTCTGAAATGTGATTTTTCTAGTCATGTTTAGTTTTGGTCCAGTGGGGTATTAGATCACACAGATTACAAGTCCAGATGAAAACTTAAGCAAATCATGTTAGTATACAGTAATGGGAGATGAAAAATGAATTTTTCATTCAGCTCAAGAAAACTGAATTTCAAAGCTTAAGCTGTACTCTGGATACCTTAGCTTTGTATTAAACTCTTAAGTGAGAATTATTAAATTAACTTTTTGTTTTAATTAAAAATAAACAAATTTATGGGAGATTTAAGAGCACCTTGAGTTTTTGTGTAGGAGTAAGATTTTTTTATTATAACAGACGTCACTTTTCTGCTTGGATTATGGTAAACCATAGCTTTGTCATAAAGGGAGCACAAGTGTCGTCCTCCTTAGTCTTTTTGCTCAGAATGTGATGTAATTTTAATTCAACATGTTGTTGCATTTCACGATACAATAACAAATTAGCAATAATTCACATTTTTTTTAGAGAACTAGCTGACTTTTTAGATCAAGATTTCATTAATGTACTAGAGTCTTTCCAAGATTTGCAAAGAGATTTCTGAAGCTTAAAGTAGCAGAACTTACTGAGATTGATTTTGTAAATGGAGTGAAGGCATTCGTAAATGGTAGCTGCTGCATCCTTTGTTTAGTGCTTGTATCTGTATAAGAAGCACTGCAGTCTGAATGTGGAGAATATTGAGGGAAAAAAGTAAAAAGAAAGAAGTTATGTTTTTTTGCCTTCCAGTTCAAGCATCAAGGCAGGAAAAAATTATATGATGCTATATTAGAAATATAGTTTATAGAATCAAAATATAGATGTGAATTGATTTGTGAAATAAGTTTTCAGATATTAGCTCTCATGCTGGCTTTCAGCATTCATGGAAATATGAGCTAACTGTCCCAGATGAAAGAACAGAAGCATAGATATAAGATCTCTGAATATTTGTCTGACAGCAAAACCCCATAGAAAAGACTATTACTAAATCTGTCCAGCTTTCATCATAATTTGTCAAGCCGTTTCCCTTTTCTGTCCCTGAAGTAAATGTTTTCTAATTTCTACTTTGTTAAGTAGAAAGTTATGTTTAGATGCTAAGTGTAATAATGATTATCACACGAATTGCTGTTCGGTCTGTTTCAAAATTTTATTGTTTGTTTTCCCTTGAATTTTATTTTGCAATTATAATCTTACCTGCTGCCATTGTGGTATGAACAGTTATACTAGAGCTACACGTATGGCATTTCTCTGAGCAGTATGTCAATGTCATCTACCATAAGACTAATTGTCCTCACTTTACTCGTACAAAGGCTTAAATAGAAATAAAGATGTTTATTGTTATTAAGCATTTCCTTGCTTGAAATAGTTTCCCTTTTATTGTAATTTGTCATTGCGTTTACGAAAGGATTGCTCTGTATTTTAGCAAGCATTAGTAGAGTTAGTAGCAAATTTTATCACTAAACGCTCTGTGAATGACTGCAGAATTTATTTTAAATGTGAAAAAATTATCAACTATAGCATATTTTTTCCAAAGCATAAAACATGTTAGTAATAGTTTCCATTATTTGATGTAATTAATTTATATTAATATTATTTTTTCAGTGACGATTTTGTTGTTGTTGTTATTACTAGATATAATCCAGTTTAGCACTTCTGCATTTGGAGGGGAGAAAATAAAACTGACAGGACTGAAGACTAATCAGAATTAATTCTATTACATTCTCTTCTGTATAGGAGAGCCATTGGTAAGGGTCGCTGACATGTCAGTTTTCTTCTCTATTTGTTTATTTATTTCCTTATAAAATGTTGTATCAAGCTAAAAAATGTTTTTTTCTTTAATGTCTATATACTTTGGGATTGGATTGGATTGAGCTGCAGTGGGGAATATTTTCTCTTTTTTATGCACTATTCTCTATTATTTGGAAAAAAAAAATTGAGTGACTGTAATGACTTCGCTGCAAAGGATCACCTGCAGTGGCAGTTTGCTATCTATCCGTAGTCTGTGTGTTTGCAAGGTGATTAGAAAGTTAATGTTCTGCAAGGTCCTTAGGCAGTGCTTGAAATCAGGTAGTGAAGAACCTGAACTCCTGCGTTAGTCTTGATTTTGCTGTCTGGAAGGCAACCCTAGAAAAGAGATTGTTGCCTATGCCTCCTCGACATGATTCTCTGATCTTGTTCTCCTTATTCTTTTCGGCCTGCTGACTCTCAATATCTTTCTCTCTTACATTGTCTTTCTTGAGGGAATCAGGTTAGAAAGAGGTCCATTTCTTTCTCCAGCCTGCTGTATCATAGCCGTAGATAACAGATTCTTTAAGCAGGGAACTTAGCCCTTTTCTGGCCTACGTACAGCTGTGGGAGTGGGTAGCTTGTGATATAATACTGGTCACCTGTGTTCAGGACAATACAATATAAATTTTAGTTGGTAAGACAGAACATGGTAGGAGCTTCAGATATTAACCTCATTTCTTCTGTTCTCTTCCTATGTTAGAAATTAACCTGTTGCTTTAATTCTCATAAGCCTTTAAATTTTAATTGTTTGTTGTTCTTAGAAAGGGAAATGTGTGAGTATTCCTGTGGCAAGCATTTATGTATTTTTATTAAGTAGCTACTACAGATTCTTGAGAGTAACTAAACCTTTCCAATATCTTAATGTTACTAGTTGGTCGCTGGGTGTCCATTTTCAGTTGTTTCATGGATTAAATGATTTCACAGGTGAGTAGTCTTTTCTTAAAGACCAACAATGGAATTGTTTTTCTTCCTTTCTAGTTTCTCTGTTTTGGCTGCTTCTCTGTTCTCTTTTGTCCCACTGATCAGCACCTGGAGCACCTGGTTTGACTCTCTGAGATTTGGTCAGATTTCATTTGGGACTAGGATTGTGAGAGGATGGTATTTAAATAGTCTTTGTACTTATTCTATTAGATACATACATGAACTTTCTTTTGTGACTGCATTGCGTGTATTTGGTATGGACACTTGGATTTTGCAAACTGTCAGTATAATTTTCAGAAGTCATAAATGCTTGTGAGCTGCTCTCATTCTTCTTGGATGTGAGCATCTATTTCTGCTGCAAGAATGGTATTCTCCTTCCCCCTTTAATAGTCTTTAACAGATCCCCCTGTAATTGTTATGTTCCTAGCATTTTCAGCCCTTGTATCTTCTGGGTTATCCTACTTTCAAATTACATCACTGTAAGGTGTCCATATTGACTTTCCAAATTAATGAAGGTATAGATGTTGCACAGTTTTATTGGTAGTAGCATAGTAACTACTACAGCTTGTGATTTTCTTTGAATGCTCCCTAGCTGAGTTAAAGAATTTGGCTATTTCAGCCAGTCAGAAAATTAATTTTAACAACGTTTCATAATTTTGAAATACTGTTTCTTGAATCTTAATGGCTTAAGTCCTGTTTGGGTAACTCATCAGTAACAAAAAGATTTAACAGAAAAACAATATGAAAACATTGTTAAATATAATTTAGTAATCCTGTTATTTAACTGTACTGCCGGTTAAAAATGAGGTAGAGTTGCTTTCTGACACAGTTGTACAATTGCTATTTTTTGAGAATCTGATAGTGCAAAAAAAATATTAATGGCAGTGCAATAAAGATTATATAAAGAATTATAGTAATGACATTCCAATTCCCTTCAAATCAGTTAGTATATGGGTTTTCCCTTACTGCAGACTTCAAGATTATAAAAAAAACTGTATGAAGTAGTGTAGGAGACAGAGGTGCAGAAGGCATGGCAGCGTGGAGTTTGCATGCAGTAACGTAGCCTGCATCATGTGGGTTATGGTCAATGAATCCCTTTGCCAGATCCCAGTCAAGGTTGCTTCTTGCTTTAGATTTATCTGCAGCAAAATTCAAATAGTCTTTCTCCTTTTAGTACATTCAATCCCCCAAGTCTGGAGAGCTGGGGAAGAGAAGGTTCCAACTGAGTTGTGAGGAAGACTGAATTTTTCTGGAGATGTCCTGGTGATCTGTGCTTCAAACACCTAAATATTTATCCATTTTTACCAGTTTTTGAAGTACTTGCTCATTTATAGACTTCTGTTTAAAAACCATTAGGTTTCTTCTATCCAGAAGAAAATTAGTGGATGGTTGCAAACAGCTTACTGTAATGTGGAGCTCTAAGCCACAGAAATCGTGTTATGTTTGGGATTGTGGCAATATAAAAGCAGATGTATGGAAAAACAGAGTAAGAACTTCAGCCTTTTGTTCTCTGTAAAATAGTATAACTAGTTTTTATTTCTTTATTTTCATGATGTTTAGTATTTAGCTTCTATCACCTTCTTTCACAGCCAATTTTAGCACAGAGAAGAGAAGGAATTGAGATTCCTTTTTCTTTTCCCATCTGCACCGGTAGGATGGATAGGTGTAGTAAACTACAATTTGTAAGGGCTTATGTGTGCAATGGTACTGGTCCATCTATAATGAAAGCATGAAACTCATCCAATTTCAAAATAGTCCTGGTCATTCCTGTGGATGAGGCACTTACAAGGAATCCCTCAAATCTTTGTTCTGCTGCTGGGCATACTGTTGCAGTTACATAGAAATGCAGTAGATTTTTATAAGAAATATGTAGTCGTGATTTGTCTCCAAAACTATTGATAGACCAAGGGCAAGATGAGATTATATTAACTTCACAGAACTAGTGAGAGGTTTTAATCCTAGTAACCACATTCGCATCATTTTATTATTCAGATACAAGCATAATGTTTGAACAGTTTTTTCAAGTTCATCTGTAAGAATGGAAGTCATCCTCACTCAAGTTTTTTGAATGTCCTCAGGGAGCTGCTGCGTTAGCACTTCTTGTAGTCACTAAACCTTACTATGTTTGTTCTCGGTATGATCATGTTAGAAAGGGGGTATAACATCTTGCAAGCATTTCCAGTTTTATCATGATGGGCCAAAGGGAGGCATCCTTTTGAAGTATTTCGTATGTTTCTTTTTCCTTGAGCAATTTTTAATGTTTTTTTCCTCAGTGAACTCATCTGTCACTTGTAAAGGTGCAGTTGAATGTAATGTTTTTGGAAACAGAGGACTTCAAAGAAGCTTTAATGTTAAGAATTGACAGTCTGATCTATTTTTGTTTCGCCTAAAACATGCATGTCATGGATTGGAGCTTCTGTATCTGAAAGTGGTATTCTATCCATTAGTTCTGTAATTGCTTCCAGGAGGTAAAGTTTAAAACTGCAGGCTCTGAGTGTCATCTTCAGTGCCTTTTTACTGACTGCCTGGTATTTAATCCTTTTAAATACATACCATCAGCACAGCCCAACGGTATTTTCTGTGTAGATTCTGTAACGATTACCTCTTATTTGTTATTGTGTAGACAATATATCATTAGACATGAATAAGTGCAAGTTTCAATCTCTGCTTTATGGTCTTTACTGAACATAAACTGAATTTTTCTGTAGTATGTTTCTCTACCTGTCATTTAAGTTGCCTATATTTATTCCAAACGTGTTGCACTTGAAATGAAAAAACACTTGTTAATATTACTTTACCCTCTTCTGAGTCAAAATCCTAAAACACGGGAAAGAAGACGTCTTTTTCAGGATAAATTTAAAGTTTCTGGAAGAAAATGCTGTTTTATTTTTTATCATTTTTAATTTAATATTTTACTCAATCTACTTCATCTAAACACCCATACTTTTGTGTTTCCCATGACACCACTCAATCTGTTCACATATATATTCAGAATGGGAATAATGTGCATTTTCATGTAACTATTGTTGGGTTCTGTTCTCTCACACCTCACCACAAATATATCACTGTCAACAACAGCATTTCAGCTATACTGGAAGGCATCTACTGCTACAGTAGCCCATATGCCTTAATTACCACACAGTCATGCACATTCTCCTTCTGCAAGAAGTTCTTGTATGCTGCCAGGAATCAGTTATCAGCCCTGTAAACAACAAGAAGTACAAAAGCAGGCTCCTGAGATCAGAGGAGCTCTAGGTGTGGAGCAGGAGGAAAAAAAAATCATTGGCAGCTTTGAAGGTATATGTAGGAAGAGAGAAGTGGGTGGGAAAAGAGGTGGCAGATAGGTGCCATTTAATATGAATGATAAGACCAAGAAAGGTTTGCAGTTGAGCATAAAGTTATGAACAATATTTTTCAGCCTTCTCAACCAAATTCATTAATATATTTCTTCTTGGTTGTGTAAGCTCTTATGGGATTTTGAGGTTTAATATACTTCAAAATAAGATAGGTAGTTTCTTGATTTGTAGTTTTATCTTCTCAAATTCACTCTGTGAAAAACATGTATACTTCTACATGATAGGGAAAGTGTGAAGTATATGATTTTGCTTCTTATGGGAAATAATTATTTACAGAATTAAATTTAATAATTGTGTGTCCTTCAGGAGATGCAATTTAGCCTGTAACATGTTGATTTATTATTTGAGAGCAGAGATAGTGAGAGTCATGCTCTGTCTGTCAGAGGCAGAATTAGTCTTTTGATATTTTCTAATATAACAAATCTAGACAATTTTGTTCTTTTTAGTGTCCTAGTTTCATGCAAATATTTTTGTTCAAATTACTTTTAAAATTTATGAATGTTTAAGTACTTGTTTTAGCAAAAGCTTTTGGAACCAGTGAGAAGATCTCTGAGCTGGAAGATAGGGGTGGAGAGCAGAAAGAAAGCCCCCATAACCCAAAAGAAAGTGGTCAGTGACCTGCTACACCACTTAGATGTACGCAAGTCTATGGGGCCAGATGGGATCCTCCTGAGGGTAGTGAGGGAGCTGGTGGAACTGCACACAAAGCCTCTTTCCATCATTTATCAGCAGTCCTGGCTATAGGGGAGGTCCCACTTGACTGGCGGCCAGCAAATGTGACGCCCATCTACAAGAAGGGCTGGAAGGAAGATCCAAGGAACTACAGGCCTGTCAGCCTGACTTCGGTGCTGGGGAAGGTTATGGAGCAGATCACCTTGACTGCCATTACGCGGCATATACAGGACAACCAGGTGATCAGGCCCAGTCAGCATGGGTTTATGAGGGGCAGATCCTGCTTGACTAACCTGATCTCCTTCTATGACAAGGTGACATGCTCAGTGGATGAGGGAAAGGCTGTGGATGTGGTCTGCCTGGACTTCAGTAAAGCTTTTGACACTTTCCTACAGCATTCTCCTGGGGAAACTGACTGCTCATTGCTTGGACTGGTGTACAGTTTGCTGGGTTAAAAACTGTCTGGGTGGACGGGCCCAAAGAGTCGTTGTGAATGGAGTTAAATCCAGTTGAAAGCCAATCACTAGTGGTGTCCCCCAGGGCTCAGAACTGGGGACCAGTTCTCTTCAATATCTTTGTCAGTGATCTGGGTGAGGGGATCAAGTGCACCCTCAGTAAGTTTGCAGATGACACCAAGTTGGGTGGGAGTGTTGATCTGCTTGAGGATAGGAAAGCTCTACAGAGGGATCTGGACAGGCTGGACCAGCAGGCCGAGGCCAGCAGTACGAGGCTCAACAAGGCTACGTGCTGGGTCCTGCACTTGGGGCACAACAACCCCATGCAACGCTACAGGCTGGGGGAAGAGTGGCTGGAAAGCTGCCTGGCAGAAAGGGACCTGGGGGTACTGGTCGATAGCTGGCTGAATATGAGGCAGCAGTGTGTTCAGGTGGCCAAGAAGGCCAACAGCATCCTGACTTCTATCAGAAACAGTGTGGCCAGCAGGACTAGGGAAGTGATTGTCCCTCTGTACTGGGCTCTGGTGAGGCTGCACCTCGAATACTGTGTTCAGTTTTGGGCACCTCACTACAAGAAGGACATTGAGGTGCTGGAGCATGTCCAAAGAAGGGCAACGAAGCTGGCAAAGGGTCTGGAGACCATGTCTTATAAGGAATGGCTGAGGGAGCTGGGGTTGTTTAGCCTGGAGAAAAGGAGGCTCAGGGGAGACCTTATTGCTCTCAACAGCTACCTGAAAGGAGGTTGTAGTAAGATGGGTGTTGATCTCTTCTCCCAAGTGACTAGCAATAGGATGAGGAAATGGCCTCAGGTTGCGCCAGGGGATGTGTAGGTTGGATATTAGAAAAAATTCTTCACTGAAGGTCAGATTATGAAATATTGGAGCAGGCTGCCCACCATCCCTGGAGGTATTTAAAAGACACGTAGGTGTGGTGCTTAGTGACATGGTTTCATGGTGGACTTGGCAGTGCTAGGTTAACAGTTGGACTAGACGATCTTAGAGGTCTTTTCCAACCTAAATGATTCTATGATTCTATGATCTACAGTCTTCCCAGGGAAAGTATTTCATTAAAGCTATGTATGATCCGATCCCCCTTTTTAGTGATCTTCCATGGAATTTTCATTGGTCCATGTAATCTCCAGGAAGATTATAAGCAGTTGTTCTGTGGACATACTGCAGAAGCATTTGGAGGAAACCATGTCACTATTGTAAACATGCAGCACTTCAGAGTTTTTGCATGTTGAACAGGAATGTTTGTCACTTGATGCCGTATTCCTTTTTTGTCATATACCTCTTTGTGGCACAAGCTTAGTTCTGCAGAAAAATAGTGGATGGTAAATGTATTTTTAGTGCTGCTGTTCTCCAGTGAAAATGCTAAAGAACCATTAATTTTTTTCTTATTTCTTTGCTAATGTGTTTTAACAAAAAGAGTCAAGACTTCACTATACAGGAATTGATGGCAAAGTTGAGAAACAAATGTTTATAGGTAGTTAGTGCAAGATATAAAATCTCCTTAGTACTATTGCCATGGTACCTACTCATCCAATATACATAGATGTCTAAATTATTGACCAGGTTGCAGGTGTCAGAGACAGGATTATGTGACCCTTGTGATGTAAAACAGAAAGGCTTCTGCAAGGAGTAGATCAAATAATGCACTGTACCGCCATAAAAGTAAGTACCTCTAAAGACAGACAAGTAAGTAAAAGCCATGTATGCTAAAGTCTGGGACAACAGTCAGATATGCTGAACTGAACAGAAATTGTGACGGTTTTGTGAAACATAGCTTTTTTGATCATAAGCTACTTATAAAAATGGCTGTATTTGTTTGTGTTAATGTGGTGAGGCAGAAAGCTATACAAGATTTCCAAGCAGCAGGTATCTGGCTCTCTGCTGAGATTCCTTATTTGTGGCCAGAACATGATGAGCTGAAGATTTGCTTGGGCTGCTAAAAAATTTACCTATTTTTGTGAAAATACTAAATTCTGAAGTATATGTGTGTTGGGTTTACATGGTAAGGGTTTGGTAGCAAGGGGGCCACAGGAGTGGCCTCTGTGAGCAGAGCCCAGAAGCTGCCCCCTGTCAGATCAGAGCCAGCTCCAGCCGGCTCCAAAAGGGACCCGCTGCTGGCCAGAGCTGAGCCAGTGAGTGATGTTTGCGCCTCTGTGAGAGCAGATTTAAGAAAGGGAAAAAAACTGCAGCGCAACAGCAGCTGGGAGAGAGAGGAGTGAGGAACAGCCCTGCAGACACCAAGGTCAGTGAAGAAGGAGGGCAGGAGGTGCTTCTGGTGCCGGAGCAGAAGTTCCCCTGTGGCCCGTGGTGACGCCCATGGTGGAGCAGGCTGTCCACCTGCAGCTCATGGTGTACCATGGTGGAGCAGATCTCCATGCTGCAGCCTGTGGAGGTACCCACGGCGGAGCAGGCTCTGGGCCGGACCTGCAGCCCATGGAGAGGAGCCCACGCAGGAGCAGGTGATCCGGTGGGAGCTGCCACCCGTGGGGGACCCGTGCTGGAGCAGTTTGCTCCTGAAGGATGGACCCCGTGGTACGGACCCATATTGGAGCAGCTCTTGAAGAGCTGCAGCCTGTGGGAAGCCCACGCAGGACCCGTTCGGGAAGGACGGCATCCCGTGGGAGGGACCCCACGCTGGAGCAGTGGCAGAGAGTGACCACGAAGGAGCGGCAGAGACGCAGCGATGTGGGCTGACCGCAGCCCCCATTCCCCATTCCCCTGCGCTGCTCGGGGGCAGGAGGTAGAAGAGGGTGGATGGGGGGAAGGTGTTTTTAGTTTGCTTTTAGTTTCTCACTGCTCCAGTCTGCTAGTGATAGCAATAAATTATATTAATCTCCCTATGTTGAGTCTGTTTTGCCCATGACGGTAATTGGTGAGCAACCTTCTTGTCCTTATCTCAACCCTTGAGCCCTTTGCCATCATATTTTCTCCCCGTTCCTTTGAGGAGGGGGAGTGAGACAGTGGTTGTGGTGGAGCTCCGCTGCTCAGCTGGGTAAAACCACCACAATATGTAAGTTGAAAAGGAGAGCTTATTTTAGTTGTGGTGAATTCAGCTTTTCACCCAACTTGCCATTTTTTGTTTTTTTCCTTTTCTTAAGTAATGTCACTGAAGTATACAACTCAGAGAGCTGTCAGTGTCTAATTCAGCGCTTGGATGTGATGGGATAGGATGTACCATATCTACCAGCTTGAGCAGCAATATGAGGATAGTAATAATTATCAACTCAATGCTTACTAAGAGTAGCCTTTGTTAGATTGGATGCCTTAAAGTTTAGATCAAGGGCATGTCATTTTACGTTGCTTTACATTAACTAACTTACATAAGTTAAGTGTGTGTGTAGAGAATGTATTGTACAGTATTTTGTATTTTTCATATTTTATGTATTGTACAATGCAATCTTATATATTGTAGAATATAATACTATCTATTTTATAGTTTACGGATATTAGTATGAGTATATAAATATATGCTTATGCAACGTGAAACATACTGTATAACACTGATTTTAAACTGTTTGTAGCCTGCAGGGCTGAACTCTTACCTTGGAGCTGTTCCAAAACTAACAGGACCTAATCTGTGTGCCAGTGGCGAGAAGCAAAGGACTGCTCTGTAACTGTGCGTAGAGAGCTGCCACGTTTCGCCTGCCTTGGGAATGTACAAGGAGAGAAGCAGCAAAGGGAGGCATGGCCCTCGGATGAATTAATACATATTGTACATGCAGTGGAGGAGTGTGTGGCTGTGGTTTTTAGACTGACCTTTTTGCAGTTAGCAATGCAAAAATAACAGACAAGTTTATTTTCAATTCTTACAAATTTAGTATACTTCATTTTTTTAATGATTTGAATCAAATGTAGTTGTTTTATATTTGAAGAAGTTAAGAAAACCAAAAATGAAAGGCTATGTTTTCTACAAATTTTCAAGGTTTTCCAGGGCATTTAGCACATTTGTGAAACCAGAATTTTGTAATACTTTCCAAAATTTAATCTTGAGGTCCTCCCAAAACCTTGAAAAATTTGCTCTCTGACTCACAAAGGAACAAAATCTTAACTAGAAAGTTAGTAAAATGCATGTCATTGCAATGAAAGAGTTCTCTTTCCTTCCCCCCCCCCACCTTTTTTTTGTTAGAATTATGCATAAATGAATAGCCTATGGTCTTAAGTTAATTTTTCAAGGCTTCTACTGACTTTGATGAATGCCACTGATGTCAAGCGAGGCCAAGACTTTAGTATTCTGCTATTACAGATACCCACCCATTTGTTTCTTTTGTTAGCAAAAGTTGGATTTTCTTGATATGAATCTCAGGTATCTCCTTTAACATTACATGTAACAAATACATATTTTATTTATCAAAAGCTAAAATAACTGAAATGCAAAATTACTCCAACTCTAGTGCATTAAGTGCTGTTGCTGAATTTAACACTGTGCATTAGCACAGTGGTTAATGTATTTAGTCGCTAATAGATAAAGTCTATGTGTCTCAAACTAGAAATGCAGAGCTAGTGTGATACTCAAGATCTTAGCCTGTTTGTTCCTGTTCCTTCACTTGATAAAATGGAAAAGGCTTATGAGTCTGTTGGGGGTGAGAGTTACTAATGTTTGTGAGACATGTTCACTGTGGCTATGATATACGAAAAACTAATTGTTGTCATGTAAGAGCATAATTTATATGATACATAATGATTAATCCCTGCAGAGAAAAAAGAGGTATTGAATACTAATAAGTGAAGTACATCTTGTGCATTCAAGAAGTGTCAGCCCTTTTGAAGAGATGTGTATCTAAGATCATATTCTACTAATACAAGTGATCCAAACTAAGACTGAGTTTTAGAGTATTGGACTTTGCAACTTCAGTCCTTCAGATGTTATGTAAAATGTTTTGTATTTAGGAGTACTGTTTTACGCAGCAGATTTTCCAAACAGTCAGCAGAAAGCAACATCCCTTTCACTCAGTTTCTGCCAGATTTCAAGTATCTGTTGTCTTGTGCAGGGAGCTGCTTGCAACGTTGCAAGAACAGTGCTCAGGAATTTTGATCTGATATAATAATGTTTTGTTTAGTTAGCATGACCTTTTCTTTGTCTTCCCTCCCTCCTTTCTTCACCAGAAACCAGCCTTTATCCTTAGGTAGACATTGTTGATTTCCAATCTGAAATGTGGAAGAATTTGATGAAGTTATATTCCAAAGGAAGAAGGGGTGGGCAAAAAACCTAGTTGCTTACTAGTATTTTCTGGCTATGCATGCCACTGAGCAAGTGGCGTGGCAGCAGCCAGGTGGCTGTATTGGCCTTTTATCCACAGCACATCAGCATCAATCCCTGCATACAATTCAGAAAAGGACTTCAAAAGTATTGTATAGCCTTATCACCCAGACAACATCCACATTATATGTCTTTGTACACTCCTCATTCCAGGTTTTTCTTTCCAGTGAATAGGGTCTTGGAAATGAAAGTGTTCAGTACCCTTAATGAATTCAAGTTGATTTATATAATTTTTTCAATCAGGATTACTTTGCCTTTAAATAACTAAAGAGCAAAGGAAGAAAGTATCAACCAGTTGTAGTGTTAAAAATCGTGAATACTAGTTGTATAAAGCAGCTGATTTAGATTTGCTTTAATATAGATCAGTGATATATTTACTAGTTGCTAAACTGACATATTCTGCTTCTCACCTTACTCTGATTTCCTGCACTTTGCTATTAATGACACATTTCTTTACATTCTGGAGAAAGCTTATACTGAAGAAATTATAGTAAGAATCTAACATTTTTACAGACAGTTTTAAAATTTACAAATATACTTTGAGTATTTAAATGAGTATGCTTCTTAGAATAGTCTTTAAAAATTGTGTAATTAGCAGCCCTCTTGGCTAGGACTTAATTGTGGTTGAGCTTCCTCATTTCTTACCTCTGTTCAGTTTGATTGCTTAAATGTGTAAGACTGAAACAAGCACCGTATTGATGGCATGTAATTTACAGGCATTGAAGATATTTAATAACACCTGTTGTAATAGGCCTAGCTGTTCAGCCTGATTTCAGTCTACCTCACTGTCTTCTCATCCAGCCTGTCCTTCATCAGCTTCTCTATGAGGATCTTACTGGAGACAGTGTCGAAAGTCTTACTGAAGTAAAGGTAGACAATATCCATTGCTCTCCCCTTGTCTTCAGTCATTTCATTGTAGAAGCTTATCAGGTTGGTCAAGCATGGCTTCCCCTTTCTTGGTGAATACATGCTGACTACTCGTGATCACCGTCTTGTCATTCACGTGCCTGGAAATGGTCTCTCTGCAAGGTCTCCCTACCCTCAATGGCATCCACTGCCCCTCCCAATTTACTGTCATCTGCAAATTTACTTAGTATGCCTTCAAGTCCTGCTTGCAACTAATTTATGAAAACATTAAAGAGAACCGGCCCTAAAGTGGAGACCTGTGGAACCCCATTAGTGACCGGCCACCAGACTGGTGTAACCCTGTTTACTGTAAGACTTTGAGGCCAACTCATCGGCCAATTGCTCACCCATCACATTATGTGTTTATCTAACTGTAAGCTGGACATTTTGTCGAGAAGGATATTGTGAGAAACAGTGTCAAAAGCTTTGCTGAAATCCAAAAAGACTACATCAACTGTCTTCCCTTGGTCAACTAGATGGGTGACTTTGTCATAAAAGGAAATTAGGTTCATTAAGCAGGATTTTCCCGTTGTGAACCTGTGTTAGTTGTGACCAATGACCACATTGTCCTTCAGGCATTTTTCAATAACTCCCAGAATAATTTTCTCCATAATTTTACCAGGCACTGAAGGGCACTGACAGGCCTGTAATTACCAGGGTCTTCTTTCTTGACCTTCTTGAAAATTGGAACGTTTGCCAGCTTCCAGTCAACTGGGACCTCTCCAGATTCCCAAGACCACTGAAAAATAATTGAGAGAGGTCTCCAGGATTAGCTGCTCCATGATCTTCCCAGGGATTGAGGTGAGGCTGACCAGCCTTTGGTTCCCTGGCTCCTTCTTCTTGCTCTTCCTGAAGATAGGAGTGATGTTTGCTTTCCTCCAGTCCTTGGGCACCTCTCCCAGTCACCATGATCATTCAAAGATTGTCGGCAGTGACCTTACAAGGACATCAGCAACTCCTGAATTATTTTAGGGTCTTCCTTAAAGGTTTGATGAAGCTCTTTAAGTTAGACATCGAGGTTATTTTTTCTTTAGAAAAAGAGGAAAATTGCATTCCTTTCTATTTTCAATAAAAATCTGAAATATTTTCAGAATTAGGTTGAAGTCATTGAAAACAGGTCTTTGCTGAAAATGATCTTGTACCATTACAGCCTAAGCGTATGGTTGCACATTTGCATAGCTTGAGTTGAATAGACAGCTCTGTCACCAGTCCCGTTCTCTCTTGGTCCACCTCCTGTTCCCCTCCATCGGAACCGGGGTCTACTCGCTAAAGAAGCAAAGTAATGACCCCAGAAACATTAATATTTTGAAATGGGTTAGTGGAGTGCAGTTGGCTTACCTTCTGCTTGGAAGGACATCAGAATGAGGCCAAGGTAAACAGTAGGTACATGCAGTGAGGAGGTAAGAGTGAGTTGTGGAGGGAAAGAGAAAAAAAGAGTCCTTACATTTGATGGCAGAAAACTGTTAATTCAGTTCAGTAGTTCGGAACTGCTGTACTTTTGTAATATAGGGGACTGAATGGTGACAGGATCAAAGTAGCTAAATTTAGGAAGGAAGAAGAATATGTAACTAGTCAAAAGAAACACAGGTTTTAAAATCAGTATGTTAATTACAGTGAGAGTTCACTGAATATCTTTTAAGTGATTTCTGTCCTAAACTGTGAGGCAAGTATATTTCTGGGCACAGTAATAGTAACAATTTCAGGTGCATTTCACATAGTTTTACTTATAAGTCTATATTTAATTTATTTTGACAGTGTTTAAATTTTGCAGAGATATGCTGCAACAGTATCATTTATGATTCAATGAAGATGAATAACTAACATTTTTTCTTTAGTATTAAGCCTGTTTGCAAGATTGCTGCTTTAAAAGCAGTTTGTTTTTCACATTGTATACAATGCAACTTAAATGACTAGGACATTCTGAATATGCAAGTCTTCATGGCTTTGTTGGATTTGTATTAGAATTGGAACTAGCAGATCTCTTGCAAGTATTCTGGTTTTGTAGTGAGGTAGTGGTTCATTTTGTTGTAGTTCAGTTTTACAGGGCATTGCTTTGTTCATTCAACAGTTTAGTCTCTTGCCTGCCAAGAAGATCCTGATGACTTCCAGTCTTCTTTTTGATGAACAGAAGCACTCGAACACTGGAAAACAAACATGTGCTTTCAAAATGATTACTGCTAAGTGCTGGCAGGATGACTGCCTTCCTTTGTTTGTTTCATTGCAAAATAGGGAGTAGTCATACATACAAAACTTCATATGGTAACTTTGTTAATACCAAATAGGGAGGTAATGTTTAACAAGTGACTTCTCCATTTTATCACATCTGTCAACCTCTGTTTTGAGGAGAGGAGTGGTTATTTGTATCAGAGCACTGTAATAAAGCCTCAGGCAGCAATCAGGCTAGATCTGCAGCTCACAGTGGCCATATATAATACTGAAGATTTTCTGTTCTAACGTTTCAAAATCTCTGCATTTGTTTCTAGTCACAAAGATTTCATACTTTCTGTGTTCTAGTGCTGCTGGAAAGGACTTAGGGATATATAACAAGATAAACCTACTGTGAAACATGAGACTTCAGCAATTGCAAGACAACGTAGCATTTATATTATTGCTCTACCATATAGTGAGGTTTTAATGTTCACTTATAAATGAACAGTAAACACAAAGCTCGGTGTTCTTAAAGGTGACTGAACCAGTGCAAGCATTGTGTGGATGGATGTAAAGGTCAGTTTAACATTCAATTAAATGAACCGTATTTTACAGCTCTTCAGGTTGTCTGAGCTACCACACTTATTTCCTTAGCCGTGTGTTATGCAATAACAGTATTTAATTTATGAAAGACTTCAGTGTTTTGACTGCATTAGGCACACTAGGATTCTTTTGTGCATATACTGTCAAAATGAGCTGGCACTAGATAAGAAATTAGACGGAACAAACTAAGATTATAAAAACAGTCTACTTTTTTTTTGATGTAACTCTGAAGTGAAACTGGATGGACTTTTAACATCAGGTTATGGTGACTCTCTTGACCACTGCTTCAAACTGTTGCTTTGGAAAGGAACGTGTGCGCCACTTCAGTCTCACAGTACATTAATCACTAGCACAGGGAGCTCATTCTCCATGATATCACAAACAGAAGTATGGCTTTATTCCCAGAGGCATCACTGTATTTTGAAAACAACAAGATATTACTGCATTCCCTTGGGAAAAAAATACAGTTGTGTATGAAATAATTGCGGCATTTATATTACAGTTTGTTTTCACCATTGAGTTTTTTGGTAATGCTGTTTCCCACATCATCTGTAGGAGATTATATTATGCCTTTCATTTCTTCACTCTGGGATGTCATGTGCCATAAAAAAATGCAAACATTATAGTTTATTTAAGTCATTTCTATCATATTCTGTTCTTACAAACAGCATTTAAAAGTAGGCATATTCTTAGAGACAGAATTGTGGTGGTTTTGCAGTTTCATAATTCTGAGAGTACAGGTACTTGTTATCTGTGTACCAGTGGTGGGTGATTTGATGCAATGGATAATGCTTTCTCTTTCAAAGCTATGCTTATATTCCTTTTTGTCAGCTATGTTTATTTCAGTCTGTCCATTTATTAAAATTTCTGCCCAAGAGAGTGGTCATCACTTTTGTTTCTATAGCATATGTGCTCTCTCCATCCATTTTGTCATGTAAGCTAAGTGTGTTTCTCTTACATAAGAAAATTTTCTATGCCTTTGCTTTTTGTCTGTGTTCAGCAGCAGTATGATAACATCCGTGCTGACTTCTGATGCTGTTCTTCTCTTTTAATATACTTAGAATTTCCTTAGGTCCTCCATGTGTAATCATTTACATTCTAGTCCTAGTCCTAGAACTAGAACGTAAAGGACTAGTTGCTTTGGGTCTTTATTATCCCTCCCCCTTTTCACTCAGTGTTGTTCATCATGTCATATTTCCTGTCCATCTCTAAATTATCCTTATTTTTTTAAGTCGTTGTTGTACAATGACGGATGGTTTTCCTCCATCATTGCTTTCTCCTATGTAGAAACGTGCCTTTTTTTTTTTTAATTTAGAGAAAAGAACCCTTTCCTTGGGTTTTTCTTTTAAGGTGATTCTTTACTGAAATCTCTGATGCATTTATCTCTGGTGCGTTTGACTCTGATGCATTTGATACTGCCTTTCTCATAATAAATCATTTTCATCAGAGATTGATGTTTGAGAAGAGCTGTTCAAAGTCATTTTTCAGGTGTCCTTTCTTCAGTCACTTTAG
>VXAL01015788.1:55440-92744 GCA_013399475.1 Chauna torquata
TCCCAACAGTTCACAGTCTAGATATTTAGGTGGTTTTTTTATTTTTATTTTTTGATGTTAGCTCTGACTCATCAGAAAAATATCATCTGGCTGGCTTTTTCTTTGAAAATGTAGCTATGAGGCTATTCATAGTACTGTGCATATGTGAGAGACAGAGAGAGTGATTTGTTTTTTAGACTGCCTCATTAAGCATTCCGTGCCACTCCTTTTTCTGAGTTGTCCCTTTAATCAGTTCTGACAAACTGCTACTTATGGGAACTGAATCACAAAAATGTTGACAGTTTTTTTTTTTTTTTTCCAGTTGCTTAATCAGGGTCATGTTCTTCCCAACTAGCTGATGTCAGAGCAACTAAACAAAAAATTTAATAAAGCTCAGGCTAAAAGTTGGTTGCCCGGATACTTCTTCAACAGGACTGTTCCGGAGGATTTTGAAGGAGCTGTGAGGAAGCTCATCAGTCTGAGCCACATATAACAGGAAAGTCGTGGTTATTTAAGAGTAGTTTTTAAAGGACAAATAAGTTGTTGTCAATGATTTTCCAGATTCTTAACTGTCTTCTGTCATACGTGATCTTGTTTATTACCTTGTGCAAGATACCATAGTTACACAAAAATTCTATGACTAGTCACAGTGAAAAATATAAATAGATAAGTATATGAATTAAATACTTTGCTAATAATATCTGGTTCATTGAGAACTGCAAGATAGCACTGCTTAAAGCTTTGTGGATGTGAGCGATAATCAAAAGTTTCCTGCTGTTTCCTCTCCCACTCTCTCCCTCAAGTTTGTATTTCTGAAGTATTTTTATACTTAATGCAGTGCACAATATAGTATTATAATGCTCAGGTATTGTTTAGGTAGAAAAAGAATCAAAAAGATGAAGATGTACTTGAAATCTCTTTCATTAAAAATATATTGAAAACTTGAATGTTCCACTGAAATGTTTTGGGTTTTATTTTATAGAATTTAGTGAAAACTATTTTATGAAAGGTTTAAACAGTTTTTTGTGTTTTTTTTTTTTAACTTTTAATTTTTTTTTAATTGCCAGTAGCCTTGAGTTTTAGCAGCAAAGTGCTTTATATTGAGGCTTTTATAGAATGGAAAAAGGTCTCAAAGAGTGTATTTTGGGGAAGGTTTTTTTTAAAGTATACTTTCTATGTGTGTTTTACAAAGACATAACTTTGAGTGCTGTGGTGGGTGGAAGTTAGTTAGATTTTTACTTAGTTTTCATTACTGGATGTTGAGATAGGACTAGATTTATTAATTTTTTCTTCCCACTGTGTTTGGTTGTTTGGTTATTTTGTATGACTATCGTAGCGTAGCTTAGTTGGCAGCTGTGAGGTGTGAGATGGCAGGCATGAAGGGCAGTACTAAAACAAGCAGCACGTTGTTCAGGTACGTAAACACCGTCAAGGGAGATGCCTGCTCTGAATGTTCCTTCAACAGTATGTAATTCACCTCAAGGAGCTGGGGAGAGTGTGGCTGTGAGATAGACTGAGATGCTGCTGCTGAATAGCTGCAGGGTTAGTCATCTTGTACAGTTCTAAATCTGAAGAGAGTTTAGGCTTAAGGTAAACTCAAGGAACTGTTTCTACTGAAGAGTCTCTGGAAAAATATGTGACTTAACATATATATTTGTACCTACTCTAAAATTTGGGGTGCTTGAAGATTCCATGCTTCCTTTTTCAACTATCAGAGCAAAGGGGAAGGTGTAATAATTGTTAGATTGTGATAAACATCTACTATTTTGGCTTGACTTTTAAGATATGCTTATACCTTGAACAAAGAAAGTAGTGAGAAGTCTATATCTCCTGGTTGCATTTAGTTCTGTTTTTTTTTTTTTTTCCCATGGCATCTTTTAAATGTCAGGAAATTGCAGAAGAAAACCATCACTAAGGAGTTTGTTGAAAGCATTGAAACGTAGGTGTTTTTTTGTTTTGATACAATCTGTCAAAATCCTGATGAACTCAGAAGTTGATTTGCCATGGATTTTCTTGTTTTTTTTTGTTCCTGACATAGTTTTAGTTGGAAATTTCATGCAAATCTACTGAAGGTCAAAGTCTCTACCAGGGTTGACTGGAAGCTTAGTTGAAAACATACGCATCCACATTTTTGTTAAATGTCTTGAAGTGTCCTCTATTACTTCTATTGCTGATGTAGACGCCGATAATATTGCTGAAATTGTTCTGTTTTCTGAAAATTTTGAACTTCTGACACTGTTTTTGATACATTGTTGCATAGCTTCAAAAGAGAAAGCATTATCAGGTTGTTTTTTCAAATAATAATTTGAAAATATTAATATTTTTTGTTGTTGTTGTTAGTTCTTACTAAGGCTGGATTGAATCTTCCTGTTTAGCCTGACACATTCTGAGAAACACATTGGCTCAACATTACGAGGTTGAGGTCTGGGTGCTGTTCCATATCTGTTTTTGTCTAGTGTATTGCTTTAGTCAGATCATCTCAATTCTTCTAATTAAGGTATTTCCTCTCTGGAGAATTATATTAAATTGTGAAGTGTTTCAAATATTCTGTATGTATAACATCTGAAGTACAATTATTTTACCACTTACTCTTTCTGCTCTCTTTGCTTGATCTGTCTATATTTTTGGCAGAGAGAGAACGTTTACCTTTTCTTTGTTTCCTCACTACCATGTTTGCTAGAAGATATGATCAGTTTACATCTATCCCTTTTTCTATTTTTCAAGTATTCCTGTTTTTGAATCCACGAAAATGAACTAGATGGAGTGGGGTTTCACTCATTACTTATTTATTCTGAAAGGCAGTCTGCAAGGTGAGTCATTTCTTAAATACATGTCAACCCCTTTTGAATGTAAAGGAAACCTTCCTGTGATTTAGTTTGGCCTTTAATGAATATCTTTAAACATATATTAAAAAAATCAAATTTTTATATATGTTTAAGACTGTATTAGCACACGGAAAGTACACCTGAGATCTTATGGTAGCTGTAGGAAAAAATTACTGTAACATTCTCCTGATAGAAAGAGTATGGAAGCAGCAAAGTTAAATGAGCTGGCTGGAGAAGGAGAATGATTCATTCATCTGACAGCTGGATTAAGTTTTACAAGTGAAAACATTAAGTGGTGAACTTAGTGTTTTCATTTTGAGGCTTTTTCAGTCTAAATTCTGCTCTTCTGAATATATGTCTTTAGGATACCTGTTTACCTCCTTTCCTATTTTCTATTGTTTCTTTTCTGTCTTATTAAAAACAAACAAACAAACCAGCCAAGCAAAAAACTTGACAAAATTGTCTCTGAAAGATTGAAAAAATATTCTTAGTAATTAGCTGAAATGGAATACTATTTTCGTCTTTGCTGTATAGTTTGTTTTTACAGGTGTTGTGAGTGAAGAAGCTCAGAAGCATCATTTTTTTTTACTGTTTTTCAATGGAATTATTGATTAGAAAGAGTGCTATTGCCAGTGCTGTTGCCCCGCATTTATGGCAAGATGGCAATAGTACGTATTAAATTTTTATTACTCTTTACTTTACCTGTTATCTTACTATAGTATTCAATTATCTTAGATCTAAAAGTGAGTTTACATAGGAGTGAAAATTCAAATGTCATGTCACAAAATAAAAAATGATGCATACATTATATACTGCAAGCTCTGTCTCCTTGGGGCATTCTGCTTGATCTTTAAATTCTGATTCAGTTTTTATGGTATTTAACCATTTTGATTTCCTTTGCATTTTAAGACAGTATTTTGGTTCCAAAACAAATAGTGCTTGGATGTATAGTTTTGCAAGAAGTGTGTATTTTTGGTTCACAGTTCCTGGAATATATGTAATGTTACCAGTAAGAAAATACTGAAACTTGACACTTAATATGATGTTGGTAATATTTTGGTATTGGACACAATTGACAGAAAGTGCAAACTGGGATATGTGAGACTTCTTATGTAGCTGAGTGATATACTTTGAATAAGGATATAGTTGAGCAGCTGAAGTCTTTGATTACAGAGAGATGAAGTAAGAGCCTGACTGTGTTGTTGCCGGTGGTCAGTGTTAAATAGAAGTGTTCATTGTACTGTGTACTGGAAAACTGAATATGAACTTCAGTATTCAGGATACTTTTCTATCAGTCAGCAGTCTGTTTCTAATATTGGGCCCTGTTCTATGCCATCATGTCATACAAAACCAAAACCAACCAAACAAAAACTAGTTTATACTTTATCTACAGAAACAATGACAAACTCTTTAAAAGTAATGTAATAAAAATAATCTCCACTGAGATTACAGAAGAATGTGCATATTTTGCCCAATCATTTATTTCACTGTTCTTTGCCAATGGTCAGTACCCTGCTTACATTTGCCATCAGCACACGGTTTGTGCCTTTTCACTGCACACTACAGCATGGCTTTATTTGTTCATGGTTATCTATAGAACTAATTCCAGTTTGTATTAATGTTTCAAAGTGAGGTATATTTAATCATTTAGAATTATTTTGGTGAAATTAACCCCTGTCTAGTGAATCAGAGGTTTTTGAAGAGTTATATGACTATGAATGCTGTTAACAAACTGTCTTATTTTGTGTCTGTATTCACTTAATATGTAAAATAAGCAGCTTGTGCTACTGTTGTAATTTTAGTGTTCTTTTTAGGGATGGGATGCAATGTTGAGTGCATGGGTCATTGGTCAACTGTGCACAGATATTTAGGGTTTCCACTATTCCTTATTTCCACAGGGCTTGTATAAGCAAGCACATATGCACAAAGCTGGTTTAAGGACAAAATGTTTGGAGGCAGATCCAAAACCGAATAAAATATACTGACCTGCTTTGGGTCAGATCCAGATTACATTATCAGTATTCAAAAATAGGGAGATACATTCAAAATACTTTTTTATATCATCTGTTAGTTTGTCTTGTATGATAAATAAGAAAATTTATAAAGCACTCAAATATCTGTTGTTGCTTGGTTCTGGTCTTTTGAAGAATAATAGGCACAGGCACATGAATTTAATTCAGTGCTTTGAGAAGGTTATGTAAACTTCCATTTAAATAGATTTTGTAGAAAAAAAGGAAAAATGATTCTTTACTTTTTCAATAATTACTACAATTTATATTTTTAAGTTAGTTCAAGTTAATAACTGTGTCCAAATAAGAACCTATTTTCCCCATTATCTCTCCTGTCAAACAGTTGATTTTTGCTACAGTCAAGTTCTGTCCACTTAGTGAAGTCTGAAATCCTTTGTTCATGTCATTATGTGAAGTTCTTTTTTAGAATTTTAATCAGTGTTATGGTTCATGTAAATATTTTTCAAATGCAACCTGTGGTTTTGGTCAAACAGTTACTTCGGTTTTGATCCAAAGCTTGTGACCCGAGTTACTGACACAGGAAAGCTTACTGAATAGCGAGTGAATGACTGTGAGAAGCTTAATGTTAGCTGCATATTGCTTCTTTCCAAGGGAAATGTACTCAGCCAATAGTTCTTATTTCCATCTTTATTATCAACAGAATTAAGTTACTAACTTAAAATCAGGTGCTTTGTTTTGCAGAGGTGTAACTAATTGATTTTATTGAACAGTTCTGTTTAAAAGGCTGGTTTGGTGCAAGAAGCTATTAAATGTAGATGTCCTCTCCATCACTATTGCTGTAACATGAACAAGAGAAATGAACTCTGATGTTGAAAAATCTAACTTGCTATCATGGATGTCAATAAATAGAACGTTTCTCTGTATGAAGCTCTGTAATTATTGTCTTATTATCCATAGATATCCATGTGTAAAAACTTTTAGATCATATCTCTTATAACACTAAGCTCCTATTGATTGATTCTGCTAGATTAGTTTTCTGAGGGTTGTGGTTGCTTTGTCCTTCATATTAAATGTGTGGAAAGTACAATAAAGTTAGAATTTGCATTTTCATTTTCTTAAGTGAAAATGTGTAAATTCCTTAGCTCAGAATTGGAAAGGAAGAAACAATGGTGTCTAATGTGTGCATATTTCAAAGAAGGGTAATGGAGATGGCAGATTAGCATCCTAAGAAGTCATCGGTTTATAGTAAGGGTGGCATGGAATAACAGGCATGGAATTCAGTAAATCAGAAGAAGTAGTTATTGGTGTGAAGCTGAGAAAACTGCGGAGTGAAAAAAGAAATGTTTGGAGTTTTTCCTTGCAAACGTATGATTTCATTTTGCCTCCATTCTGGTATGTCTATAGATGCTCTCTTCTTTCTCCTTAAGGCTAGAGGCATCTCTGACTATGCCATCCCCCACTTCTGAGCACCCCTTTCTTACAGGTGTATAGGCAGTGTTTGCATGGAAAAGGAAGGGGACAGTAGCTGCTGGCTAAGGGCTTGAGCTGTATGCATTGACTTTAAGAGCCACTTTATACTGATTGTCTCCAGATAATGTTTCAGGAAATGTTTCAGAAGTTCTTAAAGACATTACAGCTTGCTTGGCTGGATTTTTTTTTTCCCCTGAAAATTGTAGTTGGCCTCCTGAGTTCTTGCTCTCCAGATCAGTCCATGTTAATTTGGCAATCTCTTTACACTGACACAGTTGCATAAGCTGCGTTGTTGCTTTTCTTTTTTTAATTATACCTTCAAAATGTTTGTGAGATTTTCTTGGTTTGGTTTGGTTTGGTTTTTGGGGGAAAGGATTTCAGCCCTGTGTATTGAGTCTTTAAGGAACACATTATCTCTGAAATAGTGTCTTAAGTTCAGGTAGGAAATGGACTGCACGTTTTGCATTGTACTTGAACACTTTACTCTGCAGAATATGAAGCATGAGTTTAAACAGTCCCTGTGCATAACACTCTCTGTCAAAGATTTTACCATTTTTATTTGAAAGCAAACATATGATTCCTAATTGACAGTATTTGTACAAATCTTGAAGATGTTGGAAGAAAATACATCTGCTAATGAAATCTTAGAAAAGCAGTGCAGTAAGAAATGAGCATGATCAGAATCAGACAGTAAGGACAATACTAGTTCTAGAGTACATACTTAGAAATATATTGTATATTAACTCACCCTGAATCTCACTTGCTATTCATACTCTTATCTTTTTCCAGTGCTGGAAAAATGTATTATCTCATAAAAAATAAAAAAAAAAAAGAAAAAAAAGAAAAAGCTGTGGTTTTTTTTTAGAATTGAGCCATGGCTACATCAAATGTCATATTTTCTACTGAAGCCTTTATAAATAAAGAAGTAAAAAGGAAGCTCTGATCAATTAATTTAAATTTACTTTTTATGTTTTAGGTTTTTACTTGATTCAGTACTAGTCTAGAAGATTAGCTGATGTGTATGTAGTGGCTGACAATTGATAAAATTTGAACTTGCTATTTCTCACTTGAATTTGACAGGGTGCCAGGTAAATGCAAATCAACAGTTTCACTTTTAATGGAAGAAAAGAAGTCCCTCTTCTCTGACTCTGTTCTGAAACTAAAATCTAAATTGTCTTACCTGTTTCTGAGTTTGTCCAAGAATTCAGAGCCAGATGTCATCCTGCTTACTGAAAGCTTATTTGGAAGAACAGTGAGTTATGTAGTGCTGATTGCATCAAGCTGTATTTGAGTAAAGAATCTGGGTATACATTTTCCATTTGTATGGCAAATATACTGTGTTTCCCTAAGGAGAGGAGACCCTGGTCGTGGGATAGCAAAATTCAGTATCTGAAGGTACTGATGTCATCTCTTGCCCTGACGAGTGCTGTACCTCACCCTTCTTTTTTTGTTTGTTTGTGTGTGTGTGTGTGTATGGAATTTCTGACTATTAAGACTTTAAAGAACACATTCTCTCTGAAATTGTTTAAATTGTTTAAGCTTCTGGTACATGCCCTTTTGCTGTGCCAAGGGCAAGCCTCTGCACAGCGAGCAGAAGGATGGGTGAACCGGCAGGAGTTCAGATACACAGCGTCAGCACAGTCATCCTTTGGTCGCCTTGTAGAGGAGAGCAGGATACTAGCAGTCCATCAGCGCTTTGATGGAGGCTCCCAAAATCTTAAGGGAATATACCTCAGTGTTGAGAAAGAAAAAGCATAAATAATCAGCATTAACAGTTCTCCCCCAGCGAAAATTGGTTCTTGCAGAAAGATGACGGAATGAAATGGATAAGTAAGAAAACATATAATATGTAATATTTTGAAATATATAACGGTTTATGAACTCATCCCTTTTGAAGAACACAGATTCGTTTATATGATCAGATGATTCCTTTTCCCCACACACAGTGTCTACTTCATGTATAAGGTTCTGTGTTGCTTACAAATATATATACAAAATAACGTTCAGAAGTTGAGTGATTTCTGCCATAGGTCAAATGACAGTAAGAATGTCCTCTTTGTTAAATACTTTCCAGGTGATGTTGTAGGTGCATAGGGGACATATAGGCATATTCACAGTTCTTGCAGTATCTACAATGTATACTGGTTCAGAGGTAAGCCGCTTTTTAAATCATTGTCTATTTTTACCAGTGAAGGTGTCCTCCTGTTCCCCAAAGGAAGCAAAACATGTACATTCCTATTTATATTTTAATTAAATATGCTTTAATGTTAACAGCAGTAATTTTTCTTCCAACTATGTTTTATTTTTAAGGAATGGTTGAATTTTTTTCAAAGATCTTTTATGGTCACATTTTTCTTTCCAACAGACTAACTGAATGTGGAAACCAAATGGAATTTCTTTAACAAAAAAAATTAATAGTTCTGTGGAACTGAGTTGAAAAATCAAAAAGAAAGCTTATAGAAAGGGAAAGAGAAAAGAAAGAGACCCACAACATTGAGATACCAGAGAAAAAAAAGTTAAAAAAAAAAAAAATAGCAACAAAACCCACACCCCAAAACTGTGTTTGACTTAGGAGGGTTGAATTATTTCTTATGATCAGTTTTGATGGTAACAAAAAGACAAAATAGTGCTAGGAAAGAAAAAAAAAGGAACTTACTATTTTATTCTACAGGGGCAACTGAGTACTAATTTGGATCTTCATAGCAGCTGTCTTGTTCAAATGAATAGGAAATCTTTTTGGTAGTTACATGTCAGCTACTGACGTTAACATCAGATGAACTGTTCATAATAGCTTTAGTCATAACCAATATGTATATTTCTCTTATTTAGCTTATTTTAGGAGAAAAATGCAGAGGTTTTTTTTTTCTTTCCTTTTTTTTTTTCTTAGAGTATTTTTAATTTCAGTTTGACTGACTTGAAAAACTTAGCTATCTCAGTATAACCGAGAATCTGAGAGAAAGTTTGTTATTGTGAAGGAGCCTTTAGGAATCAGGAGGAAGCTAAAGCCAGGCTTTGATTCTGTGAAGCAATCTGGAGGATGTAGCTCAGGATTATTTTGGGGAAAGACTTGGGATCCAGCATTTGACAGAGGAAAAAAAAACACCTTGACTACTCTTACAAAGAAAGCAAATCTTGATTATCAATCTTGAACTTTTATCTTTTTCAGTAAGTGTGTTTTGCACTTTCTACCTGAAGTTATTAGCCGGTGTACACAGAGTCAAGGAGCATGGGAGGTTCTTTCTGCTTCTGTCACCATAGCTGTCACATACAAGGTTCTCACTTCACAGAAGTATGAAGGCTTTAAAATATGTGTGTAGGAGTATGTCACAAATAGGATGTCACAAATAGGATGGTTAGATAGTTTTTACAAATGTAATAGAATGTGTTGGGTTTTTTTTCTCTCTTTTTTTTTTTTTTTCTTTTTTTAAAATTAAGTTTTGTGAGTCTTGGCATTCTCTCATTGTAGGGAGGTTCATCAGCCATACTGACAATGTGTTTTCCAACAGAGCTGAAACTGGTGTTTTAGTCTTAATATTGTGTATAAGAGAAAAAAAATAATGCAGCTGTGGTTGGTTCTGTGTGGAGATTTAGATGGGCTGGAAAGTAACCTCAGATCAGTTTGGACTAAAAAATAACAGTTTTATAAATAATCAATTAGGTTTGTAATATATAAAAAAAGTTGCAAGTACACAAAACAGAAAATTGCCTTTCAAAATCCATTAAGCTTTCAGAAGCACTGCTAATGGTGTAGGCATTAGCTTATGTGAAATGAAGAGGGGCTGCAGTACTTGTTGTCTGTCTGAAGTTAGACTTGGTTCAAAATTAGAAATAAGAACTGTATGTATTCAGGAGCTAAATGCACTTCTCCAGCTCAACCATGTGTGAAAAAGAGACAAAAATATGAGAGCAATTGCTAATTCAAAACCTGCATCTTCCGTCAGAGAAATCACATTTGGAAAAGCTTTTCTTGTTTTTACTCTCTGAGTACTGGTGATTGTTACCAGTCCCTGTGCTAAGATCTGCTAGAAAAATGGAATTTTATTTCCAAATTTACACTTCATTAATAATGCTTTGTTCTGCAGTTCTTAACTGGAAGAAGCTGAAAAACTCAATCAAAATATTCAAGACAAAGGTTTTTTTTTAAATAAACAGTATTTCTAACCTTAGATTTTAAAAGACACTTTGTAGATATTTCTGTTTTAATACTGAAGAAAAAAAACAGATTCTATGTTTCTTATTGCCAATGACAATGTATCCTGCAGAAATGGTGTTAAAGTGTGGAGCAGAGTCACAACAAAAAAGTATAGCAGTACAGTACAAGTGTGTACACACTACTCTGATCAGTGGTACCTGGAATTTTAACCTACCTCTCAACAAAACTTAGACTTGGGCATCAGCTAGCTTTTCTAGTTTTGACAGATCTCTCTTTTATTTTTGAGCTCAGAAAAACTGAAATTTTCCTTCCAACTTTGTAAACATTTGTATTTAAAATGCTCTACAGTGCTTGTTCCTAGGGTTTGTTCAGTTCATAGATGACTTTATTGTCTAATTTGGAAGCAAGCTTGTGAAGAATATCAGGTTGTACTTAATTTTCATCTGATGACCTGTTTACAATAATTGAAAGGTGCAAAATTAAAGAGTATGTTGCTTGTGCATGTGTTATGTGTTGTGCAAGATTTTTTTCTTCTTGCTCTTGAGGAAGCCAGCTGAATATATGTCAATAAAGGGGTATGTAACTTAATATTTTTTGAGGAGACTTGAACGTAAAAGTGAAAAAAAAGAACATTCATGCCTTCCTGTGTGTACAGTGCCCAGTTCAGTGGGCAATCCTGAGGGAGGTCTATGGGTGTTAGAAAAATTACAAGATCACAGGTCTAGCTTCAGGGTATACGGGAAAGCTTTGCAGAACTGCTGGCTGCAGCAGTGTCAGTGAGTGTGGGTGGTAACAAAAAGGGAGCAGGGCTACATCTGTTACCCTGCATACATTTTAAATAGTGTAGTGCCTTAGTTGGGTTAAGAAGATCCAAGGAGTGAGTGACATTTTATAACCTTACTCTGAAAATTCAGGCAGGCTGCAAGATGAACAAGAATCCTTTGTCTTAATTGTCAACATCCAGGCTAGGAAACGGAACTTTCAGTTGCACTGTTTGTTGAGAGACTGGTAAAAGTAAGACTGTAAGGATTTTGATATGGGTAGAATTGTTAGAGTCAGATATGAAAGAAACCAAGGGACTCCTTAAAGTTTGCGGAGACAGGTTTGTCAGGCAAGGGTAGAGCCCACATTCAGACACGAAAGAAAGTCACAATAATGCAGTCAGAGAAACTAACAGTCAGACCTGAAGGGTTTCATTGTGCCATGTTCACCTAGCAGCCTACGAATTTCATTTTTACTGGATATAGAAACATAAAATATTTTTCTTCCTAACTTATTTGATTGACTGTTCATCCATGTGCATTATATTGGAGGCCTGTGGCCAGTGGTGTCCGCCAGGGGCCAGTACTGGGTCCAGTGCTATTTAACTTATTCGTCAGTGACCTGGATGAAGGGACAGGGTGAACCCTCAACAAGTTTGCAGACAATACAAAGCTTGGCGCTGTGGCCGACGCACCAGAAGGCTGTGCTGCCATTCAGAGGGACCTAAACAGGCTGGAGAGTTGGGCGGAGAGGAACCTCATGAGGTTCAACAAAGGCAAGTGCAGGGTCCTGCACCTGGGGAAGAATAACCCCAGCTACCAGTATTGGTTGGGGGCTGACCTGCTGGAAGCAGCTCTGTGGAGAAGGACTTGGGAGTCCTGGTGGACAACAAGTTAACCATGAGCCAGCAATGTGCCCTTGTGGCCAAGAAGGCCAATGGGATCCTGGCCTGCACTAGGAGGAGTGTTGCCAGCAGGTCAAGGGAGGTGATCCTCCCCCTCTACTCAGCTCTGGTGAGGCCACACCTGGAGTATTTTATCCAGTTCTGGGCTCCCCAGTATAAGAGGGACGTGCAACTTCTAGAGAGGATCCGGTGCAGAGCTACGAAGATGATTAAGGGATTGGAGCATCTATCTTATGAGGAAAGACTAAGCGAGCTGGGCCTGTTTAGCCTAGAGAAGAGAAGATTGAGAGGGGATCTTATCAACTTGTACAAATACCTGAGGGGACAGTGTAAAGAGGATGGGGCCAAACTCTTTCCAGTGGTNGGAGCGTGCTCTACGTGACCCTGCTTGAGCAGGCGGGTTGGACTAGATGGTCTCTGGAGGTCCCTTCCAACCTCAACCATTCTGTGATTCTGTGATATTACCCCAGACACTTGTAATATCATTATGCAAGACTTAATCTATCTTCTATCATGCTTTAATCTCTCTAAAATGTATCCCTAGAAATTAATATTTTTTCCTTCTTATTTTCAGGAACAATATAGTTAATTTTTAAATCTTCATTTTCTGATTTGTGATAAAAGTTCTAATTTCATTTTTGGCTTGGTTGGTTCAATTAACAAATTGTAAGAAGTGTATTTATGTATGTATTGTGTGTGTGTGTGTGTGTGTATATGTATATATATATATGTATGAATAAAATGTGTTATTTTACCAGCTTCTAGAATGAAGTTATTTGTTAGCGTACCACATGTATTTAGGGCAGGAAGTGGAAAAACAACTTTTCAATTAAAAGGGAAATGCTGCCTGAAGCTACGGCATGTGTTCATTCAGCTTGTAGTTCAGGTTGGAGTACTGAGTCTGTTAGACTTAAAAGGGGGAGGGCATGAAGGGAGAGAGCCTGCCTTTTAAATAAACCTGCTATATATTTGGATTAGGCACGCTGTAGATATGCAGGCACAATGTAGGTATACAGACATACACAATGTAGAAATTGAGTGTTAGAATTTGATGTGAACATAACCTTGAATGATGCTGACTCCCAATAAAATTTAGTCAGGCTTTGGTGGCATACTGTGTCCTTAATTCCCGAATTTGGTACCTGTTTATAGAAGATAGCAATTTCAACATTCTTTACTTGTAGCCACATGACCATTAACAGAATGAAACTAACCAAGTCAGGAGAACAGGAGATTGAGCAATTCCGGAGAATCTCAAATACCTTAAGTAACTTGAAAGTAGCCTTCTTTTCCATAGCTTTTGCTAAGCCGTTTTGTAGAGGTTCACACAAAATATAGATACTTTTATTAAATTTGATGAGTGTTTATAAAACTGGGTGAAAATGAGTTTCATTTTGAATTAAATGTGAATATTGTGTGGAAAAGCAGTTTGGAGCAGGCTGGAGTTAATTGTGCATCCTGAAGAACAATCTGCCACATCTTTCCTCTGAGGGTCAGTGTACAGGGCTACAAGTGTGTCAAATCACCATTGTATATATGTTAGCTTTTGAGAAGAACAAGTTGCTGTAAAATACTAAAGCTTTCAGTGCTTCTCTGGCCTGCTAACAAACTTCTGTTGATCTCTGCTCTGTTTCCAGAGAAAGTGCAGCAAAAGGGAGTGCCTACCTGTGCTCCCCACTGCAGGTAATGCAGTTAATGCACTGTGAGTTGCTGCTACAGGTCCCACAGCAGTGTGAGGAAGTAGTGGAAACCCTCTGCTGTACACAGGGAGGCTTGCAGCCCTAGCCACGGGGCTTCTCCCACCTCTAGCTTCAGGAAGTGGTACCCAACTGAGCATGAAACCACCTCCTTGAGATAAGTGGTGGGATTTTATCTGCATATCAACTGGATCCCTTTTTCTTGTTAAATAGGGCCCATTTCAGCAACCCTACTGCATGAGCCCCGTAGCTGCTTTGTTGTCTCAGTGTGACAGTGCATCATCCCAGAGATGAGTGAAAGAACCTGTCTTGCTGTCCATATAGAAATAGCTGCCACAGCGGTATTGCTGATTCTCCAGGTCATACTTGAAATGCTGAAGTGTGGTATGTCCATGTTGCTAAAAGTGATCAAAGAATTTCAGAGGGAAGTGATAGAAAACTCCAAAAATTTTCTGCGTAGAGAAGTGCAAAATGATAAAGTGTCTCCATGTTTTAAATCTGAAGAAAGTGTTATTAAAATCTAGTCAAATCTCAGTCAAGAATCAGTCCCAACAAGTCTGTGTATTAAGCCTGTAATATCTTGTTGAGCTAAACTGAATTGTTCTTTTCAGTTGTTAATTGTTTTTTTCTGAGTCACTTTTTATGAATGCACTTCATGAAATTTTATGGCTGTAATTTACAAATTACTTTTTTATCTTAGTAGTAGCCTGCGCGTTCTCAATAGAGATGAATGTATTTGATAGTGTGTCAGGAGGATTAGAACTCATTTCATGGCGACTTTCAGGGCTTTGAAATTTGGTTTTGTTCCACAAATAGAGATAAATAACTAGGAATGTTTTCAAAAAATGGATTTTTTTTTTTTTTTTTTGAGTATTGAATGTATCTGTATTGTGTCAAGTAAGTATAGACTATTCTGCTGCCCAGTATTAATACGTGGCATACATGTGCACTGAGGTTTGTAAGTGATCATGAAGGTAGGCCTGATGAAACTTTTGCATGGGGGTATCCCCACAAATGAACATGTGTGCAATAGAGTGGAAGAGAGGGAAAGTGAGATTCTATATGTTAACTACAGCCATTGATTTGAGCCAGGCACCATATGAATTTTTGGTGTTAGGTCTGTCTTTAGATTCTTTTTGATTACATAGTCATCAAACCATGGACATACATAGTCCAATTGTATTGTTATAATACCATTACTTTTTAAATCTGTGATTACTGCATTCTGTGAAAACTTACAATTTGCTGGTCTACAATCAATATCTTGGATGCTGAAGTTTTGGTGAATATTTGGAAATACTATCTTTTATGTAAGTTGCTTTCTGCTTAGCTGTCCCGTGTAGCTACTATGATATCTGGGATCAGGATTACCCAGAATTGAAGACTATCTACCCTCACTAAATTTAGTACCTGTTTTGAACTTTATGTGCAAAAATTGGATTGACTCTTGCTGTGGTGATCTCAGGATGTATGTGTATGTGTGTGTGCATGTGTGTGTTTTATTTTGTTTTTGTGTTATAATGACATTCTATGAAAATTGTCAACACAATTCTGAAAATGCCTTGTCCACCTGTGATTGGTCTCTTGCAGAGCCCTGCGTAAGGCAGTAGATGGTCTGAGCAATTAGATTACTAGTGAGTGGATAATGAGATATGTCTTATTATTTAAAAATATTTGTAATAAAGAGAAACTGAGAGCATGGGGAGGTCTTCCTCTTCCCTCTTCATTATTTCCCACTTACCATTATATTAAGAAGACACAGAGAATGGCTTTTGACTGCACTTTAAAAGCATCATCTCCATGTATTTCTTTTGACTGGTTTATCAGTTTCCAGTTATGATGGAATTATTAGCTCAGAGATGTTATTCAAGACATAAGAAAAAAAAATTCTTTAAATGAGGCTACGAGTAGCTTTCCATGCTGAAGAATCTCTGTTTTGAGGAAACAGTTTGTAAAAACTGTGTATGCCTCTTCATAATTTCTAATTTTGCTCTAAAATAACAGGCCTTAAATAATGGAAGAAACAAATGTATGCTATGTGTTGGCAAAAGGCTGGGCCACATACCAGAAATGTATATTACAGCATTAAGAAAGGTATTTGGGTTTTAAGGAAGTTGTACTGTTTTGTTAAGAGAATTGAAATAGCACCTGTTGCATATCTGCAGGAAAGCTGAACACATTGTAAGTCTCTTCTCTGAGAAAAAAAATGAAAAGTATTTATTTATATATGATAAGTATTTGTTTGTTATTTAGCAACTTGACAGATATTAAAATTGTTCCTCATGTAATTTAACTGACCTAATTTGTAAGTTTAAAATCAATGAACCACTAGGACTAGCTGTTAGTGTAGTCATAGAAATCGAATATGCAGCCTGCTCCGTCACCAAATACATACCTTCTGCTAGCAGTAAGGGAAGCCCCTGGGATGGGGGTGGCCAGAGGAGAGGTCACCTCCGCAGCTGCTGCTGGATGGGGGATTGGGCACAAGTGGGCAGCAGCAGCAGGGCTGAAATGGCCTGGGCGCAGGTCAGCCTGCAGTGCCATGACGGTGCGGCCTGCAGGGCCTGCAGCCAGTGGGGAACGCCTTCATGCCGGCTCCTTGGCCCTTTGGCCAGTTTTGTCACTCTGGTCCTGGTTACCATATGAACTTATCATCACTGCAGCAAATCAGCTGTGAATACACCAAAGAACTCAAGCGAGTTTGTTGGTTTGCATTGGTTTTGATACAGATGATATAGATTTTATTGTTAAGTTAGACCTAAATAAAGAGGTAGTTTATTCAGGTCAGTCCTATTGATTTGGCCAAACTCTGACTCAGTGGGTGTTACTGGCTCCAGCCTCTGAAATCCAAATTTAAATTCCCAAATGAAATGTAGTTGTCCTAATGTGCATAAGCTATAGTGATTAACTGAATTAATAGCTTCCTTTAACAGGTCTTCATGGACTGTCAGGTTTCTGAATAGTTTAAATGTGCTCCTGCATGTCCTATGAGAAGAGGCCTGAGGACACTTGGGTTGTCTAGTCTAGAGAAGAGGAGACCAAAAGGCGACCCCAAGGCTCTCTGCAATGTCCTGAGGAGGGGAAGTGGAAAGGGAGGTGCCGGTCTCTGCTCCCTGGGAACAGATGACAGGACGCGCGGGAATATAACAAAGCTGTGCCAGGGGAGGTTCAGACTGGACATAAAGAAAAATTTCTTGACTCTGAGGGTGGTCAAACACTGGAACAGGCTTCCTAGAGACGTGGTTGATGCCTCATGCTTGTTAGTGTTCAAGAGGCACTTGGCTAATGCCCTCATTAAAATGCTTTAACTTGTGGTTAGCCCTGAAGTGGTCAGGCAGTTGGACTGGATGATCTTTGCAGGTCCCTTCCCGCTGAACTGTTCTGTATATCATTCTATACATTGGTATGGAAACAGAGACAGTTTTATCCTTTTCACTGTTCTAAGTTGTATTGGAGAGAACCTTTTTTTGAATCTAAAGTAGATGTTCTATGTGGATTGCTCATGAACCATGATGATCTTTCACATACTGATTTCTAAAAGTATTGCAGAATTCATCTCCCTCAAATTAGTGCACAGGCCTGCTACAGAAAATATAGCATCAGGATTTTAGGTGGAATTAATCAAGAATCTTGTAGGAAACCTTTCAGACAGCTAAAGTAAATCAACTGAAATTCCAAATGAAGTCAGGTTAAAATAAAGAAAAATGAAAGTATCCAGAGATTTGCTAAATGTTCATACTTCTCTGATTGTCTGCAAAAATGTTCTTAAGGCAAAAGAGAAATGGAAGTGCTACCTTGCATGAAGTCATGACTAGTAATTGTGAAATTACAAATGATCTGGTTCATATTCAGTGCATTTATTCAGGCTTCTGCTAATCTTAAAGGCACTGGCTGAACTGTGAATAAATAAAAATGATACACTTCTTCCCATTTTATTTCTGCTTTTTCAATCTGCATCTGAGTTAGATGAGTGATTTCTGCACCGCTCAGTTAGAATGCTGCTCTCTGGAAAGTATTTTGATGATGCATAAGTATAATCTTTTTTTAGTAGTAAACTGAGAAGAGTTTTTCTTGAAATACATTTAAAATCCATACAGAGGGCCTACTATGTTGCATCATCATTTCATCCTCTATTAAAATGATTTGCAAGCTTAATATTCATACAATGGCTACACTAAAATGATATTTTGAAATCTCTAACTGCAGGTCTCTGGAAAACTCCTTAAATGCTCCATGAATAAGTATCTTAATACAGTATCATTTCTGCATCTAATTTTAGAATAGGTTTCAAAAATTATTGTGAATGTATGTTTTCTCAAGCTCATTGATATTTGTTTTGAGCTTATTGCAAAGACCTGCAATAAATTTAATAGAGTTCAGGTTGATTGCTTTTGTAGTTTTCCTTAAGCCAGATAGCTTTTACTTTATTAATTTGTGAATTCCAAAATGCAGTCTCATAGATTGTGATGATTTCAGTTTGATTTTTAAGAATCAGCAATAAGAACATTTCTGTAAGAATTTTGATTTTCAAAGTTATATTTTCACAATTTTAGAAAAGAATTAACAGTACATGCATTTTATACTACATGCATTTTTTTTTTATGATTAGGTAACACTTAGCAGTCTGACGTATGTTGCATTTAGATTTACTACATAAATTTGTAATTTANCAGAATGAAAAACTTTCAGAATGAGTTAGGGTAAGTGTCATCTTGATTGAAGCACATTAGATGAAATGCAAAAATGGATTTTGAGACATCCATTTACACAGCCATTAGCTGCACCCATTCAATATATTGCACTTGGTTTTTTGAGGTTGAGATTGGAACAACGAACATTTTGGGAAGATGAGGAGGCCATGCTATTTAGATTACTGCCGTAGGAGAGCTGTTTCCTTGTTTATAAGTCATCAAAAAGGAGGTGAACTGCGTGTGCCATCACTGCTTCTGAAATGAAGTGACTGTGTTTTCCTCAAAATCTGGGAGACCCAAACAGCACTTCAGTTCATGGTTACCTTGCATTAGGTCAAAAGCTTCCACATGAAAACTTTTCTTCAAGCTTTCCAAGACCTTACTGGACTGTTACATTTGTGCTAGGAAACATTGCGATCTTGAAAATCCTGTGCTTTAGTTTCATTTCTGTGCACATCCCAGCTTCAGCACAGTGAACACAATTCATTCACCCAGAAAGCGTCTGATGACAGCTGTGGGGCACTTAGAGCAAACTGTGTGGCTCCACTGGTTAAAGCTGTGCCCCATCACAGATGAGAGCAAAATGCCTGGCAGAGTGGTGTTTGTGCAAAGGTAAAAAGTAGCAGTGTTGCTTTCAGTGTTAAGGACCTCTTTCCTGCCTCTTTTCTACTGCTGTTTTTACTAAAATGATACGCTTAGGCTATTAGCATAATAAAAACAGGCACTCTAATGTAAGAAATTTTTTGATGTATGTGAATGTTTGGTGACAGTAAATACTAGTGCTTTCAAAGCCACACAGACTGATAGGTAACTGTTCTTAATAATTTATTAAATTATTTAAATGATTACATAGTAACAAAATAATCATCATCACAGAAAAGCAAATTTGTTGTCTCTTGGTTTTTGGAAGTTAATGTTGCCGTATCACTGTTAGAACTCTGAGCTCTCCCTTCTTGGAAATCCTGTCTCCCAGACACCTGGAGTCAGATTTTTCTTGTTATTACATTGTATCTTCATTATACTGCTGAATGCTTTTGCCCATCCCTAATAGTACTCTGTGGGAAAGCATACTCTCCAATGACTACTTTCAGCTTAACTAAGGACAAGTTTGTGGAGTGCATTTCCACTTTGCATTTAGATTTCAGCTCAGTGTGTCTACTTACTTCACTCACAAGACTAATGTTTTTAATTATGAATTAAATATCCAGAATTGTTAAAAATATAAGTAAAAGTGATGATATAGCAAAAACTTTACACTGCCATACCACAGCTTCGACCCTGGACAGTCTGGTACTAAAGCTTTTCGGATTATTTCACTTGTCCGTGTTTTCTCTGTGCTGCTTCTTTGAGATAAAAAATACACCATTTTTAAGAGGAAAGTTGAGATTTTTTTTTGTGAATATTCAGGCTGAAGGCCATTGCTCCCTATCACCTTTGTCATTCCGGGGAAGGTCACTTCTGTCTGCCAGTGTTATCGCTGGAATTGCACCCTATCTTGTTTTAATGAAAATGAGCTAGTTTCATTTACATTTTAGTTTAACTTAAGTAACCTGACTAAATACATCAAGGGGCTAAAAGTCTTTTTCAGTGATGAGCTGTTATATCAGCTGGAATGGCTACCCTTTAAGGGAAACTGTGGTTCAGCCCTAAGGTGGCCATTTGCGTCATCAGTCACCAAATATTTGATGTAAAAAGCACAATAAATGGATACATTTAATTATACTGTGTTTACAGGATGAAACTGCTTAGCAGGTTATTGATTTTCCTTTTGCTAGACACTGAGTAAACATTAAAAAAAATCCTTGTCCTAAGAGCCGGTAATAATTGTAGCTGCTAATTTCTTGAGGTTACAGCAGGTGAATATGAACAGAAGATTTTGAGACTCTCTTAAAGCTCTTTTAGCGTATAAACACTTCAATGGACTGTAGCATTGAATAATTTCTGTAGAGAGACATTGCATGTAACTTGAGATCCTCTTTCACTTAGAAACAGGAAAGCTGGCCTTTTGGGGCAAGCTTGATAAACATTTTAAATGCGGAAGCAACTGTATTCTTCTTCCTTGGATGGGAGCTATAAGATGACTTTGAAAATAAACATGGAAAATTAGAAACAATATGCATAACACTAGATAAGTTGAATCCTTGCAATGAAGCCAGTTTTCTGTGAGTAGTAGTTAGTTACATTGTTCTTTTTGTCACTGTTATGGGTTAGTATTTGTTTGTTAATATTACAAATGCGCTTAAGCATAACCTTGTTTAGATTTGAAATAATTTATTTAAAATCTCTGTATAAAGTAATCATTAACAACTGTCAGCTTGAATGCAGTCCAGTAAATTACTTACAATGAAAGTAGTGTTGGAAATTACATAGTCACTGTATTTGGTGATGAGTTCAAAATGGTAGTTCTGATCATGCATGTATTGTGAATTCTGATATATGGATGTAACATATGCTTCAAGAGCTTGTCTGTAGAGGAGAAAATCCTGATTAACTCCTCCTGTTTGTGTCTCTGTGTATTTATTTTGCACTGGTTTAACCAATTCCAAAGGATTTCAGTTGGAATTAGGCTATTATTCATATAGATACGGGTGTATAAGTATATAAAAGTTAAGTTAGTACAGCTCTTCTGTTTTAAATTGTGTTTGATTCAACTAACTTGTGTAGGCAGGCTTCAATATGGTACACTGTCCTAAACTGGGAATTACTTCTTCATTGAGGAGTATCTGATGAGTATCAGCGATATCCCATTTCTATTAATTATTTTGCTTTATTGTAAGGCATTTATAAGTAGTGCAAAAATATTTTTTTATGTTCTTTTGCTTTGTTTGGAATAGCATATCTCATTTTTATCTCCAATCAGTAAAAACCCTGAAGCTATAGTTTTGAATGTGGTTTACAAAATTATCATTTATGGAACACGTAGATCTCAAAAGGTAGTGATGCTGTTATTACCTTCCTCTGTTCTTTTGCAACCAGTCTGCAGAACTTTCTCAGCTACGTTTTATCTCTACATTTTAGGTCTTAGCAGCTACCTAATTCAGTAAAAATCCATGGCTGCTTCAGTATAGAGCTATAGCTATCAGTGCTCTGATAAGGTGGTTCACTTTTAGGAAGCGGCTTCACAAATTGAGTTCTTTTTGTTAATTTTTTCCTTAATTTCCTAAGAGAAATTAAACAAGCTGTGTTAATTTTAATAAAAGCAATTAGAAAAAGGCTGTTTATGTTTAACAGTGGTATTATAAAGGCTCCAGAGATTCAAGTACAGACATTACATAATGAAACAGTTTTTTGATGTAAAAAGCATTTAAAGAAATAAGAAAATAATAAATTGCAACCAATAATGTCTTCACTAATGACTTGGTTATTATTGTCTTCATAAGTATAACATCCTTTCTCTTTTTCTAATCTTGGAATATAACATAATTACCGAAAACACTGATAGAAATCAGCGTTTGTTATTGTCTCTACTGTAGCAGCTGGTTTATCCTCTTGATGTGTAAACTGCACATTTGGAACATAAAGAGCAAAAGCTGCATAGATTTACTTCACTGGGTGAATAAAGAGGATGATTAATCTTAAAACATTCTTAGAACTTCCTAACATAATTAATTTCTATTTTTTGATACATGGTTCATCTCTGTGGCCTCAGTAATCTTTTAACATTAAATTAAGTATGTATTTTTATACTCCTTTGAGAAGAGTGGCTGGAATCAAATGCCTTTCCCATCAGGATACATATGCAAGCTGGGGTATTTTTTTCTACCTAGGACTTCTCTCTCTAAGCCTTCTAGAATAGTTAACTAGAAACAAAAATAAAATTCTGATTTTACTGGTAAAATCTATATGTTTTCTTCTTTTTCTTTTATCAAGAATGTATTAAAAAATAACACCTTTACTCAGTTAAGACCTCTTCCTCTTTCCTCTTTCTTTATGAAAATACTTATGCTATTGATAAGCTATTGTAAAGATAATATTCCTTGTTCTTCCAGCATAATGGATAGTTTTGAGTTGTTTTTGCAATAGAGAGAAAAAGGTGAAAAGGATGAAGTTCAGACAAACTGCATCTTTATTATTTGTTTTTCCTTCTGAAATTTTATCTTAATGTCTCTTCTGAAAGATACAGTAGGAGCACCAGGTCTGAAATTGTTTCCTTCTTTGTTTTAAGATTCTTCTGAGTCAATTTGAAAACTACCAATTAAACTCTTAGGAAAAATCTTGACCATCATTTAGCCAGTTTTGGGTTTAGTTTCATGGTGATTCTTGTATAATGGAAAGATACTGAAAAGGTGAGCTTGGGATTAAATGAATACAAATGGCTGTACTCTTACCATGCAGATTGGCAAATGGTTTTGCAACAATAATGGAGATACGCTCTTTTTTCAGTTTTGCTTATTTACAGACCTGACAGTCTAAGCAATTGTTGGCAGCAGAAGATACCTTATTAACTGGTGTTGTAAACAGAGTTGTGTATATATATCTTCCATTTCTCATAGACCAATGAACATTGGCCAGAAGTGCTATGGAAGATTTTTCTTTGATTGATTTTATTATTATGTGTTGTAAATAGAACTTGACTTGCGTAACATTTTTGATTAGCACAGATTCGGTATTTGGCTGAAGGCAAAGTATGTGCATTCCTCAGAATAAATGGATTCATCCTTGGATAGTCTTTTTTCCCTTTTCCTTTTTTCCCTTTTTCCTTTTTTCCTTTTTGCATTAACCGTATTAAAATTAATATAATTTGTTTGTGAAACACAAGCTATTCTGTTATTGGATAAACAGCCTAAATGTGTTTAGCTGTTATGTTCTTTGTAAAACTCTTTTATTTGCAACCTTGGAATTATGTTTACATAGATGAATTACTAATAATAAATAACTCACAAGTAGTTTGGGAGGGCACCATATTAAATGAAAAAAAATCTTGTTTGGGCATAAAGTGCATGAAAAAAAAAGGCAAAATTGAACGCTGAAGGATGTTACATGCATGACTGTATGTGAAATTACAAATAGAATATATTTCCTAGATAATTCCATCCCTTTAATTAATGATTTCTTCAAAATCCTGAGTATTGTATCATTGTCAGATGTTAACTTTAAACACTTCAGATTTACTGGAAAACCTGGAGCTGAAGTAAGGTTTGTTTACAGCTCTTGGGCTGTATAAAATCCTATCCATTGTGCTACCTGGCAGGCCACAGGCTTTTTAATTTAGCATAGGTTGTAGTGTTATGTCCTAGCTATTATTTGTCAGATATTGAGACAGGACTTGTAAAGGGTAACAAAATTTTTACCACAATGAATAATCTGATGTAGGTCCCACCAGTGTATCGCTTGAAAACTCATCTCAATGCTGTTCGCCCATCACTCCGTACCAATTTTACCTTTGGCTGCAGTGTACAGGTCTCTTTTCCTCCCCTACCTTCGTACCTATACAGTCGATGTTAGTGGAAAAATACTTTATTTGAATTCAGTGTCAGTAAGGTCTTCCACGTGTTTTCTGTTTTGGCATGTATAAGGAATGTGAACACCAGTTGCAGTCACTCATTTCAGTCATTGTTTCCTAAACCATTTTATCCTAAGACTGCAGGCATTATGTACGTTGCCTAAACTTTACATCCTAGCCGTGCCCCATCCCCACACATGGGATAATTTTGCTTCGTATGTCTGATTTAGGTGTCTTTGAATTTACCCTTCACATCATAGTTCTTTCTTGCTCAGTTGCTTTTCTTTTTGCTGCAGAGTTCATTTCTGTAAGATCTGCTTGTTTATAAAATGGCTAGAATGGAATATCTTGTTTACTGCACTATTTAATAAGGGAGATTAATGTTATTCATGTTGTTGTAACTTCCATTGTGGTGTTACTTGATGGAAGGACTGACTAAATTTTGACTTCTGGAATTGAATGTTGCAAAGTTTGGCGACTGAGTAATTTAAAATTCTGTGCCGAAATATCTATGGTAAGATTACATTGTCATTATTTCACATACACTCTACTAAATTTTATCTTGATGGTATTTAGACAAGTACAGTGTTAAGGAAAATACATGAACCTAGGGAAGGGGTTTCAAAATGTAAGAACCAGCACATTCCACAGAACTAAAGGAATAATTCTGGAACTGTATTCTGAATTGGATAATCTACTCTCTATACATAGGATGATACATTGGCGGTCCTCTTAACTATGTTTTTTAACTATATGCAGAAACATTGCATAGAAAAGCTGCCAGCAAGTGTGGCATAAAATGGCCGCACTTGACAAAGAATTTGCTGTCTATAGTACTCCTTCACCTGCGCTTCATCTTCTCACTCTATATTTAGAGCAGTCCAATTAGTATGTGCCATTAATAAGACATCAGCATACTTTAATTTGAAAAGGGAAACAGATAATTTAAAATTAGACAAAGAATACGTCTTAATTAATGGACAACTTGAATATTCCTGTAAGAACTGGGTTCATTGATCTTGAGGTAGTTGTTCTTCAGCTGTCATATCCATCTAGGTTATCTGAACTTCTTATTAAATAAAACTGGAGAGCAGTTTTGCTGTTATATAAAAGGTATCTGCATGACTTCTGATATATTTTTGCCAGCTGCTTGAAGATATTTTGTATTAGTAGGGAACTTTTCAGTGTTTTTTTCTTCTTCCCCCTCCTCACCGATCTTAAAGACCATAAACTGTTATGTATAATAGTTATAGCAGCCATTCTCAGTTGAGGTCTGCAGAGTACTTGTGCTGCTGTTACATCACTTCTTTTCTCTTTTTATTTTGTGAGCCACCTCACATTATGAAGAATCCCGTAAGCTAAGAAGAGACAATATATGTCTAATAACTTCTGAAGTCAAAAAAGAGAGAGGAAGAGATAGCTGAGAAGAGTAAGGATAATGTATTACTAAAGCCAAAAGATGAGAGTAGAAACTTCAGATCCTTTACAATTGCAATGGTATGATGCAGATGAGGCTAGGAAAGAAAGGTCTGCTAGGGAAATTGCAATAATTTAGTTTTATTGATAACTGTGTTAGAAGTTTGCCGACTCTTACAGCCCAGTAGGTGTCTTCAGTACTCATAAACTGCAAGAAACATAATATCTGGGATGTTATAGGGTCTTACAAGAAGGTCTTTTTTCGAAGGTGTTGAAAGTGGCAACAAAGCTTAAGAGCTTTTTTTGTAATTTATGTTTTGAGAAGGATGGCTTTCAGATCTTCTGGACTAGTTAAGTCTACAGAAATAGAGTTTGGATAATTGTCTGCTTTATGGTCAGATTTCTCTTTCTAGGCAAAGCACTCCAGCAGCCATCACATTTTAAGCAGCAGTCCACCTTGTCTGTTCTCTGTTCATCAGCTTTGGATGATGACTGTTTCTTGTGGGAAGGCACTGGGAACTACTTTTGCTTAAGACAGAGACAAAAGCAATGAAGGTGACAATATTGTGCAGATAATACGTCAAATGTCACAGAACAGATGTTTTTTGAGATCTAATGATAAACAGTATAAACCTGCAGTATTTAATACACTGTGAATAATCTTTAATAAATTCACATTTAAGAGGAGTATCTCAAATACTCTAAAGTTTTTCTGAAGAGCATCGTCTTTCTGGTAGGTTTCTTAAATCGAAGCTATACATTCTGTCTGAAGGAAGTCCTTAGATCCAGAGCTCCTTACTTAGAAGTAATGAAAAATTTTGAACAGTAGTTAACTACTTCAAGGAATAATTTACACCGTGGTTTTGAAAAACAAGTGTGAGATCTTACTGCATGTCTGTTTTAAAGTTGTGAGACTACATGCATGCTTGCATGCGCCTGTCTGTATTTTCAGTTGTGGTGATATGATGAATAGAGTCGCAGATGAATAGCCCTGCACTCAGGAGGTCTGGGTGTGGGCTTGTTAGGCACTGCTGTAGTGAAACTGCAGTAATTTAGATAATAGATATATATTAGATAGATAGATAGTTTTGATAATAGATAATAGCAGTCAGTCCTGTTGCTGGCTTCTCCTATCAATAAATGCCGATTTACCTTTTTACTGGCAGTCTTTGTTCAGTTAGAGAGGACAGACGTTGATTGGAATCGACTATTAAGAATCTGAGAATATTATTTCATCAAGATGACTCTAAAGTAAATCTTTTGATTATTGTTAAATTTTAAATATATATATATATATTCCCTGTGTAGGTTCTTAAGCAATTTAACACATTCTTTGACTGGGAGAGATTGGTGTTCTTGGAAGTGGCAAAGGGATAACTTTACCCACCTGTGACTAAAAATTGATGTACGCATATTTAAAGCCTGTTGTTAGTCCTGTGAGCTAATTTGTAAGCCCTTAAAGGCTGCAAACCCAGCCAATCTTTACTAACTTAAGAGCATCCGTTCATTCACATCAGCTTGGACACCACAACTCTAGCCAGCCTTTGCTGTCTGCTGTTCTGGGAAAAAAAAATCCTTCTATAAAATCAAATGTAAGGTCATACTGCATCAGTTGTTCCTCTAAGTATTTTTCTTTAGCCTTTCAGACTCCATGACAGAGAAATACATTGAATTTGACCATTCCCAATCTCACTGAGAGAATTTTGCTACTCCACTTTTCTCTGCAAGTCTGTCAACAGTTTGTCTTAAAACACCATGTAGAAGTAAGAGACGTATGATTCTTCCTATGTTTTGGTGTTAGATATGTCATATATATATATGTGTATATATATACATCTTGTTATCCTAAGATACACATTTTTTCTCATTGTTTTCTCATTTCTCAATTATTTTTTCTCATTTTATACTGTTTTTGCATTATTTTGGAAAGCTGTTTGACAGATCATTTCATCAGCATGCTAGCTCTTCATTAAAATTTTTAATATTAAAATTGTTAACATTAAAGGTATGTTGTGGAAAAGAACGACATTGCTTTGTTTTTCAGTCTTATGACTGATTAAGAAAGCTTGAAATGTTAGTGTAAAAAAACTGCATTTATCTTATTGGATGGGTGGAGAGAAAGGTTGTAACAGAGTTTCCTTTGTGTTTTGTTTATGAGCCATATCACGTTGATCTTTATATGCTGGGGTGATTCTGGAACTATTAAAATAGGATGTCACCAGATTCTGAAACTTGCCAGTATAAGGAGGAAGAGACTTTTAAGAATGTTTTTGAAGAGGTTTCGTTGACTCCTGTTTAACCTTACTTGTTGTAAAAATTGGCCATTGTACTTGAGCATATTTGAACATGAAGTATTTTAAATAGTATAACTGTACCGTTTCGTTTTCTTTATATTAGGTAATATGTGCAGTGTAACTTCAGTAGCTAGGTTTGAGAGGTCTTTTATTAAAGGTTTTTCTGAAGAGAACTAGATGAATTTATCCTTAGTGCTTTTATATTCCAGGTGATTCTATATTCTTACTATAAAATGCAAGTACACCTAACAGAAGAAAGTCCTTCAGAGTCTTTCAGACCACTGATACAAATTTCAAATAACCTTTTCTTCTCCACTTCATCTGTGGAGGAAACGTTAGATCATATTATAATTAAGTTAGAGATGCTTATTGTTGAACTGTATTGTCTGGGCTTTTTCCTCTCTAAGCGATGCAAATATGTAATGTTTTAGAAAGTAGAATGGCTATTCTGCTGTCTTTTGCTATTTTGTTTATAAAATTGAGAACTTGTTTATAAAATTGAGAACTTCAGCTGAAGCTCCTTATGAATGCTGAGCTGTTACACTGTTACACTGTTTCTAATTTTCTTGTTGAATCTTCTTTTGAATATTTTGATTTGGGTTTTTAAATTAAAAAATGGCCATCTAAAAAAAAAAAACTGTGAAGAAACTAAGTGGTTGTTGTTGTTTTTAAAGGTGCTTGTATGTTTCATGATCTGCTAACAGTTCTGCTTTCTTATCTAAGGAGAACTACCTAGTACAGTACTACAGGTTTGTGTTACATAAAATCCACCTCTAATGAACTGACATTCAATAAGATCCTGAATATATGTTAATTCTCATACAAAAAATAAATTATCAGGAGTTATAATAGCTAAAGTTATTCCTTCTGAAGCAGAAGTGTAGATTGTCCCTATCTGAAAGAAGCCATCTATGTTTCTAGGATATAGTCCCGGGTATTAGTTCATAGCAAGTTAAATGGATTTCCTAACTTTAATGCTATGTTTTTAAGGACAGTATAGTCTCTTCTATTTTCAAAGTCATCCATTGGTGTGCTTTCAGTATTACCGTAGAGGCCTCTAGTGCAGACTGTAATTGGGCCAGATTAAAGGAAGTCTACCTCAGTTTTCAGCTGCAAATCCACTGCATATGCCAGTGATGTTTGTAGTTCCAAATGGAACTACTAGTGAATGTGAAAGGTGTCTCAGTTCTAGTGTCCTTGCAGTTGCTAGCATAGCACTTTAATTTTTCTCCTTCCCTCCATTTCAATGTAATGATTCACAGCCTGCCAATATTATGACCTTAGGAGAATGTGATCTTATGATAGTGCTACTGTATGCAGAAAAAATAAGAAAGCTGGAGAAGCTGACCGTTCCAACCTTTGGCCTCAGCTTCTGCCATTTAGCAATATTACTGTAACTGCTGTAATCTTTTATATGTATCCCTCAAACTGTGTAGAAAAGCAGACAAGAAGTGTTCCTGCTATGTAAAGCTGAGGAAGCTTGTTCTGCTGAATTTAACAGGAATCATTGGGGTTAAAATGGAATCCATTCTTGGGAAAAAACTTTCCCCAATTTCCCAATTTTTTTTTTCTCTTTGAGATTTATAACAGCAGAAAGAGAAGACATTCAGCAGTAACCATATGGTGACATTTTCTGTTCTCTGTTGTTCATCTGACATTCTTTCTACATCCATGTCCTACTGCAGATCACATTAACCATACTGAAATCTGTACTTAATAGAATTTCTCATTCATATAAAAGGGTGAAAAATGAGCAGGAAAATATGAAGGCAACTAGTTTGTCTTCACTAAGTTTGATGCTCCATTGTTTGAAGCGGCAAGCATGCTTATGTATATGTGCATGCATATACCCTTATCTATCAATAATAAAGATGAAATATTTGAAATATGAAGCAGATAGCAACTGCGACCTCCATTCAGTAAGAAAAATGAGATTTGGTAGAACTTACTGAAAGAGCAGTCTCCTAGTTGTTAGATTGTTAAATGTAAGTAAAGATGGTCTTTAAGACATTGGAAAGTCAGAGATCTACATGAAGTATCTAATTGCATACCTTAAAGCTTGTTTTTTGTTTTGTTCTGTTTTTGTTGTTGTTTTTGTTGTTGCAACAAGGGAAAAACATGTTGTTTTAAAGGCATGTTAAAAACTTCTGATACTATTTCTTGCCATCACTGCAAAGAAAAGGAACATTTTGGTGATGAAAAACAGTGTACATTGTTATGAATCTTAGCAACCTGAGAAGCATATTGGAGACAGGACAGTTGGAAGAGAATTTAATTTGTAAAACTGCTTTTTTCAGACTAATTTTTAGACTATCCAGTTGCTGGAGTGTATTGTTATTTTTAAAATTGGTTAAATCCAATGTATATTGTGCATGTTATTGAGTACTCAGGTGTGCCCTGGATTCTGTAGTACTATTCTTGTTTGTGATGGAGTTGCCATGTGGGTGCTGCAGCTGGACTGCGTTTATGATAGCAGGTCAGCCTATCACTACAGATGCTGAAGTGTTGAGGATGCTCAGGAAGTGCAGGATGTGCTTATCAGTGATGACCACCTTCTGCTGAAAAGGCTGGAGATGAATTCCCATATTCATAAGGTATCAGAATTTGATAATGGGACTAAAGGAATAAAAATTGCTTTTAATTTTGTCTTTCTGCAGCCATACCTATCTTTGCCAGTAGAGCAATAGGGTGTGTGTGTGTGTGTGTGTGTGTGTGTGTAAGCTTCACTCTTGCTAATGCGGTGTTGCATTGCCAGGTAGTTTTCAGAGATACTGGAGAATGTATTCATTGGGTTGTGCAAGAAAAGAATTACTGCATAGTTGAGGCTGTTAGTCAGAAATTACCTGGAAGATTATTTTGGTGCATGTACGCACACACTCACAGTGTGATGGCTTGACCTTTGCTGGCTGCCAGACACCCACCCAGCTGCTCTCTTGCTCCCCTCCTCAACAAGGCAGGGGGAGAAAATAAGATTAAAAGTTTGTGGGTCAGGATAGACAGGGAGATCACCTAACAATTACTGTCATAGACAAAACAGACTTGACTTGGGAAAAAATAAATTGATTTATTGCCAATTAAAAATAGAGTAGGATGGTGAGAAACAGTGAGAAAACTAACCCCCTGCCTTCTTCCCAGGCTGAAATTCACTTCTTCATTCCCGACTCTTCTGCTCCTCCTCCCATCCCAAGCAGCACAAGGGGGATAGGGAATGGGGGTTGCTGTCAGTCTGTAATGCTTTATCTTTGCTTCTCCTTCCCCCTCAAGCTGTTCCCCAGCTCCAACATGGGCTTCAGTCCTTCTGGAACTGCTCCAGCATGAGTCCTGCCTGTGGGGTGCTGTCCTTGAGGAACGGCGTGCTCCAGCATGGGTCCCCTGCAGGCTGCAGCTCCTGCCAAGGAGCCTGGTCCTGTGTGATCTCTCCATGGGCTACAGCTTCCTTCAGGGCACATCCACCTGCTCCACTGTGGGGTCCTCCATGGGCTGCAGTGTGGGTATCTGTTCCAGTGTTGTCCTGCCCACGAGCTGTAGGGTCTGCCTGCTTCACTATGGTCCTCTATATGGGCTGGAGGGGAACCTCTGCTCTGGTGCCAGAAACACCTCCTCCCCCTCCTTCTCTGAACTGGGTGTCTGCAGAGTTGTTTTTCTCACTCTTTTTCCTCACTCCTCACTGCTGTCTGGTATTTCTGCCCTTTCCTAAATCCATTTTCCCCAAGGCACCACTATCTTGGCTCACAGAGGTCCTGCAGCCTCCTGGTGCCAGTGCCAGGCACCTGCACCCAACACTCACGCATGCTCACATTCAAACCCTTAGGTGACAGTTCTTTCTGGTTCGCCTCCCCAGGCCACCTTTCCTCTGACATGGTTATTTATTTGGTGGGAAGAGTAGACATTTTCTTTCACTGGAGGTCATAGCTGCGTGCTTGCATTCATCCAAGACAACTCTGGTGTGGAGGGATTTTTTCTTTCTGGGGGCAATTTGGCACCGTCCTTCATGTTTGTCTCCTGATGGGGAGAGTCTAAGCAGCCACTGGAAGAGTGGCTGCTGCCACTAACAACAGGGCTTCCCCAGGCTGCTTCCTGACCATCCCTCACTAATCATAGGAAAGGGGAACAAACAGCTCCTTCTGGTCACAAAGTGCTGAAATATGTTGGGGATAAGTCTACTTGTCACAAAAAAATCCCTGTGTATAGCAGAAATGTTTGTGTTTTGGCTCTTGGGATTATGTTGGCTCCAAATTTTCTGCTGAATTCCAGGTAGGCTATATGCAGGTTATTTTGGTTTGTCGGGTATGCGTTAATGGTGGTGCTGGCCACTATCAGCCTCTGCCATTTGCAGAAAGTACACATATCCGTCATGTTGTGTATGGAATGAATGATGCATATTTTCACTTCCATTTCCAGTGGGTGTGCTTTGTTATTTTTGAATTAACTCGGCTATTTCTCACACTGGGACATTTCCCAGTGGATGGTAAGTGAATGATTTATTAAATTTTGCAAGTATGTTATTGATGATCAAATTGTCACAAAACTTTAATTATTGCTACTGCCAACATTTTAGCATAATTGTTTCAGTGATGTTATGAAATAACCTTCCAAAAATCCATCTTACTCTACTTGCTGTCCAAAGCAACAACACAGAATTGAAATAATCTTATCATCACTGTAATAGAGCTGCCTACATGGGGCTCAGGTTTCTTCTAAGTGACAGTAAAACTTAGAACTTCCCTACTATCTTAAAGAAAATTGAAATTTAATATTTAAATATTTTTTCACTCATGGAATATAAAACATTAAGGGGATAGATAACATTTGTTCCTTCGATAGCTGTGCTGTGAAAACTTCTAATATGTACGTTTATCCAATGGCAAAGGTCTTTTTTTGTTTGACTCGAGTTATGCTTCTTTTCTGGCTGTAAGTGCTTTGATATTAATTTAGAGTTGGTTAGTCCAGGATAGCAATCTTTTCTCAAGAAGTATTGGCATATATAAAAAACACTAGATAAGAGTAATAGATTAAAATTTCACAGTTGTGTGCGTGTGTGTCACTGCTTTGGTAAAATAAGGTTAGCATTGCCCTTTTAAAATATTTGTAACTATTACAAATATTAAAATATTTGTAACTATATTTTTGAGAAGTTGCTACTGAATTTTATAGAGTTGGAAATTTATACTTTAGACTTGAAGTCCTGCAAATAAAGTATAAAAATGTGAAGTTGTTTCAATATGTAGATTCAATATTCAAAGATATGTTGCAAAGTCACAGTTAAAAACATGTCAATGTGAAGATTAGCCATACCAGCTTAATTTGTTTCCTTTATTCATGTGCATTATGGTGCAATTTCCATTTTTATATCTGTGTACTTTTATGCTTGGGTACAGAAAAAGTAGTGCTTAGATGGAGCTCTTGCCTGTGGAATAAAGGATAGTACAAAATGAATGAAAAGCAATTGGAAGTACAAATAGGTTTACACCTCAAATTAATATAAAACCTTATCATTAATTTCTCTGCCACACTTCTTGTATAAAAGAGAAAATTATCAACATATTCCCATACGGCATGTTGAAAAGCTGCAAATTTTCCCATTGTACTTGCTGGGAATAATCTGGTGTAGGTTAATAAAAAAGGTTTGATAAAAGTAATTTTAATGGTGTACCACAATGACTATATACGATTATAAATATCAAGAGTTCATTTCCATGGTGATAAACAATAAGCGTTGCTATCATTTGGCTCTTACTTCTCACATCTCAGTCAGCCTGAATCACTCTAACAGCAGCATTGCATCGCAAAGGACTAGGATTCCTTACCTGTTCGGGCTTCTCCTTTGCACGTGTAAAGATGCCTATCATCTCCTCTTCTTCCCCACAATGCCCCCCCTTTCTTCTGTGTATTTTACTGATAGCAAATCACTTGGTAATTCAAGCCAGGCAGAAGGGTTGCAGAGCGTCAGAGGAAACTGAATGGTTTGGGGGGGCTTGAGCAGTTAATGAAGAAGGCAGAGACTCTCCACGTGGGAGCTGCAGAAACTGTGCAGAGGAGGAAATAGGTTTAGGGGGCTGGAGCTGTTCTTCGGGTCCTCAGCCATCTAGAGAGAGGAAAATCCTGGTCATAGATTTGCTTTGCAGAGCTACAGATAGGGAGCGTTTTTAGAGATCCTTTATAATCTACGCTAGGAGGATAACCTCCACCATTTTTTTCTCTGGTTTTATTGTTTGCTTTTTCTTCAAAAGCTAGCTATTGATTTCTGTAGGTGAAAAATAGTAAAATGTGAGTTTCTTTAGTGCGTACAGTAGAGTTAGCAGACCCTGAATGTAGCTGTGAGTACTCTAGCAGTAAGCATGTTGTTCTCTCAGACACCCCTCTGTGTAAAATGGATGAACTTTACTGATGCATTATAAAGCATGGCAACTATTCTTTCCAGATTATCAACGTTTGAATGCAGTTGGCAATGTTGCTATGAAATATTTATAATTGATGTTTTACCAGAAGATAAATTTTAGTGAGGTTGGAACAGTTCCAGGAAGAGAGTGGTTTTTTTTGTGTGTGTGTGTGTGTGTATGTGTGTGTGTGTCTGGAAGACTTTCTTGGTCTGTTTAATTATGCAGGCATTATTTAATTCATTTTATCTCACTTTGTCTGATTCCAGCTTCTTTTGATATATAATTATTTTGAGCATCTTCTGTTTTGTAGAAATAGTGGTAGTTTATTAAAAGAGGAAAATTAGCAGATAGTGTTGCAAAAGGAGAGGTTTAAATGAACATGTGACTGAATTTAACTTTAGCTATTCAGGCATAGTGACTTGGTCATGAGATATGAGTTACTTGTATTGGTAGCTGAAATCCTGAAAATACTTTTTTAGGGTCTGCATGTGTACTAGGTGAGAATATTGTCTAAGGCCTCTGCTATTATGTGAAGAACAAAATTTTAATTATATTCCTGGGAAGTCGCATAACTTAATTCTTCACAAATGTGTTTGAGTTCTGCATTCCAGAAGCCATTCTTACAGATCTGACATTTACGTACCACTATATGTGGGTTTTAACAAGAAGGCACAGGTGAATTTTGCACCTATTATTCCCTGAAGTATTATAAAACTATCTTTATTAAGATATGTTTAGTCTTGGGAATGAGCATAATGCAAACAGTCATCTAATTCATAACTCAAAACTTGTCTTTTTCCTCTGTCCTTTCCTATCTAGAAACATTTCTTGGGTTTCGCTTTTAGATGGCTAGGTTGGAATGTTGTGCTAGTGTGTTTGTGGTAGGCTGAAATTTACTGAATTTTCTGTAGCCTCCAGTCTAAGGATGTGTTTTTAAAAAGTTGCTCTATAATAGGGAAATGCACGAAGTGGGAAGAAGAAATATGACATGGCGTAGGCATCATAATTTCTGGCATCCCAAGTCTTTTTTATGGCATATATACATTTTATAAAGAAAAATAACAGCTGACTTCTTCCCAAATACGTTGCTAAGCTAAAAGGTAATGTTTGTAAAGTGGTTTGAGATCCTCAAATAGAATTAGCAGTTTACATGCAGATAATGTTAAAAGCGGTGTCTGATTTAGTTCTAATGTAATTAATCTAATAAGATCGGTCAGTGATGTCTCTGGTGTCAGCAATGGTCAATGTCCTTTTAAAGTAATGTGATGCTTCTCATAGACATATTATGAGGAAAGAAGTACAGATATTCTGAATAAATAGTCTTTTGGAAATCCTAGGTATGCATTCTCTTTATGTTTGAAGCTAGATCACAGAGACCAAGAAGAGAATTGTGCTTTATTGGTTGAAGAAAAGTTACATTGTTGGTCTAGGAATTAAAGAAACGTACTCCTATGTCGTATATTGAGATAAAGCAGTATTTGCGGTTTTCACACTCTGTTGATAACACCTTCACTTGAAAAGAAAATAGAGTTCATCCCAAGCCCAAGCTTTATTGTTTGGAATAAAAATGTAGATAACTTCTGAAAGTAAACCTTCTTGTAATGCAGTTCTGCTAACATACTTAGGTTTTCATTGACAAAGTTTTTACTTTAATCTAGCTACTTATTTGTTGGCATTTTGAAAATATTCAGTTATTTGATTACATGTATTTAAACCCTGTTAAATAAATCCTGGAGGTTATCTGTAGAAAATAGCCTTTTGTTTTAGGTGATTCCCTGTTTGCATTTTATGAAATGCAGGGATCAAAAAAAAAAAGATGAGTTACTGTAATAAAATCACTGTAATATATCCTACATTGTTACCTTGCAGATGAACTCATCCTATGAGGTAAGGGTATACAATATCATATATATCATGCCTATATTTGTCTTGAGAATAGTGAAAGATCTTGCCTTAGCATACCATAATAGAATTGCCTTATACTTTTGGTTTTAAGATATTTATGTAATTAAGGAGTGAAATTAACTAAAAAAATGTGAAGTGAAATTAGAAATTCACATAGATTAGCAATTGTAGCCAAAGTAAGTTCACATTATAGCCAGATAACAATCAAATGACTTGTGAGATCTAGCTAGCTTGGCCAGAGAATTCTCCAGAAATAGGCAACCTTCACAATTCTCTCTTCATGGTTATGTATCTTTCTTAGAACTTCTTATCATTTTCAGGTGAAAAGTGGTAGACTTCGTTTACAGTCCATCTTTCTGATGTTTCTTTTCTTTCTTACCTCTTCTCATACCTCTCTTTCTACAACATTTGTTTCCTCCACTTGTTGACTTACTTTTTCTCGCTGCCATCCTAAGCTGTTAGGTGCACTGTTCACAACAGCAGATGTTGGTCTTGACCAACCAACTTCTCTTTACATTTGTCCAAGCGGTTGATCTATAAACTTATTTTCTCAGCATTCTAGAAACTCATACTAGCCTCAGTCTCTTTCTGCATTCTATTGGTGTTGTGGTTTTAACCAAAAAGCCGGTTTTATATGGTGTTCTTGGTTTCATAACTGCCAAAATTTGTAACCTCTGTTCAGTGACTTGCCTGTGGATTCCGTCCTTTGCTCTCTAATCTTCTGATACTGGAGCCATCTACCATTTTATTACTTATTTTATTATAGGGATTATGTTATTCTGTTGTGTTCTATGGATTATGTCATCTTGAATGTTGCATAGTAAACATGAACTGGAGACAGGGAATGACATCTGGGGCTGAAAATTCAGTCTTCATTCAGTACCTCATGTCTAATTTTACTTCATGAGCAAAGTATGTATATGAACTTTACTGTAAAAATTTCAAACTTGCAATACATTTTTAAACATACTAAATGAAACATCTACAGACCAGAGACTATTTTCTCGAGAGGGGAAGTAGGTGATGCTATACTGTACAGGTCCTTGCTGTCTGTTGTGAAGGAAGAAACATGTCTCCGAGGCTAGGCAGGTCCATTAAGTTTCTTGTTGACTTCATGCAACTACCTAAAGACCTGAGTTCCATGCAGTATATAGATTTTTTCTGCTGCTTCAGTTTTAGTGTAAAAATTCCATTTTATGTTGTATTTCTCAACTTGAATGCATACAGTCCATAGGCATTATATTTTTCTTAGCTGTCTCACTTCATGTTTGACTGTGTCGTTTTTGGCATGTTGTGAGGAAACCATATTTTCCAATATGTGACTTCTATGTATTATCTTCAGTGTTCAACAGCCAAGCAGTTGTTCCCATCTTTGCATTCTTCTTTGTTGGAGGAACTTTTTTTTTTTTAAAAAA
>VXAL01015788.1:92763-121105 GCA_013399475.1 Chauna torquata
TGCAAAGACAGAGAAAACAAAAAAAAAAAAGTATGCAAAGAAAAAAAAAAAGATTAGTTGAGCGTTGGAAAACTTTTGTAGAAATATAGAAAGTTTGGTGACTTGTGTGGTCAGATATGAAAAGGAGTGGTTTTAAGGGTTCTGACTGTCTTCCTATAGGCTTCCTTTACCATACCATGGGGTAGGTGAGGAGGGAAAGGGGTTGTGAAACTTTCTAAAATAGGGATTTCTTTCTTTGTATTTGTGTCTGTACTGTTTACTATATTCATGTGTGTGATGTGGCCTGTCAGGATTTTGAGAACTCTGCCTAACTTTTCGGAAGGACCAGAGTTCAGGTGTTAGAAGAAAAGTTGTTTCAGAAATTTCTACGTATACATCTTTACACATCTTAGGTGAGTGACTTTCTGACTTAACAAAAGGACTGCCATTAATAATGTGGTAACTTCTCTAGGAGATACCTAATACATTTTATTTTAAAAGCACTAATAGGATTAGCTGATAACTTTGTGTTAGTGGAGGTCCAATTTTCATCTTGTATAATTACTGTATGCTCACTGCTATAATTTGTTGTTGCTTCAGATCTTTTTGCTGAGACAGATTTGGAATTAATTATCTTTGCCCTTCTGTGCAATGAATTTGCTGTGGTATTGTGTGTTGCTTTCTAAATCTACCTTCGCATTTCAATTGCTTGGATTTTCTGTGTCTTTGATGAAGAAAAGGAGGGGGGAGGGAAAGCATAACTAAGTTTAGTAAGTACAGGAGCACTAATTCAACTCCAGCAAAAGGGGAAAGGATAAAAAGTGCTTTCCTTTGATTCACAGTGGAAAAAATAGATTTCATACATTAAAAGGCTGTGCAATGCCTTTATATAACATCTGGTGGAAATGCTTAGACTGTAAGATTTTAACAGTTTTACAATAATAATAAGGACTTCTAAAATATCTGATTTTCTCAGTCTATGGGAATAGTATTTTCAACAGCAAATTGTTCATCAAATTTGTCTGCCTCAGTAAATCACAGTCTTTGCACACAGGGAAGGAAGGTGTTCATATATGATATTTTAAGTAATCTCCTGGTTTGCAGAAGGCAAAATAGCATTATAAGACAATACCAAACTGCAAACCAAATAGACCTGTGAAGACTACTTTGGTCTTGAAAATTTAACCAAATACTATATTTGCTGTAACTTATTAGTACCAAAGCATTTACTTCAGAAAAATAAATCAAGGAAAGGTTTTTTGTTGTTGTTGGTGGTGTTTTTTTTTTTATTATTTGAATGAATGATTTATCAATAGCCATATATATCCAAATTAAAATTGTTTTCAAAACACCATGAAACAGAGATTAAATATCACTGATATCTAGCTACTTCATAAAAATAAGTTGCATCAAAATTTGTCTTTTTTCTGGCAATGATTGATTGCCATGGACTTTCCTCAGCTGAGATGAATTACTATCAAAGCAGTGTTGTTTTATGTCTGAACACATCTCTTCTTATGGGATTCTGACTTTTATTATTCTACGTATGTTATGAGAATGAATAAACACTTTGATCGTTTTGATGGGTTGATTTTCACGTGGCAAAAATATATTATAGGGCATGTTGTAGATAGAATGAGTGAACATTCTGCTGCAGTTGTTTGGCTGATACAATTCTCATGATTCTCATAACAGCTAATTTGATCACAAGACTTTCTTCTCTTTTAAAAAATACTAACTGAATTCACCACCGTAAAAAAAAAAAAAGAAAAAAAAAGAGAAAATGAGATACTAGCAGTTCTCACTCATATTGAAGAACTTTATGAAAGGCATTTGATGTCAGGTATGCTTGCAGATGTGGGCATTACGAAGAATTACAGTGCAAGAAGAAACTGCTGCCGAAGTGCAAACAGATTGAACCCAGTAATAAAAGCCTTTTTCTAAAGCTTTCGAGTGATACCACATCATACTCTCTTAGTGTAGTACAAATACACGTTTTACAGATTTTTGAACGCTTTTAGAAAGCTCTAACTGCTTCTTTAACATGAATTTGTTTCGTCTGTCTGTTTTGAAAGGTTCAGTTGGGAACAAATCTTCCCCAATACATGCTTTAAACTCTAAAAGTGATTGAAAGAGATGTTTCCTTTGGATAGAGATTCTTCAGTTTTCAAGATGTGACTTCCTTTTTTTGATTTGGAAGAAAAAAAAATGGTGCGTTCTTTCCATCAACAAGTATTTCCAGTTAACCTCGTGTGCAATTGTTATTTTTATTTCAAATGGTAAGTAAGCATTGTATATTTTGCTGAAAGCAGAACCCATTAATTTGCTTAGATAGTGGAAAGTACTGCTTGTGCAACCCCAAACTGTATCCACATATGTGACGTTAACTTTCTCCTGCTCTGGTCCTATGGTGTTCACATTTTTGTTTCTTTATTTGGAGAGATTAATGCTTTAAAAAAGTCTCATACTAGCTGAAATAAAATGGTGGAAGTCAGTGAGTTTTGAACATAGTGCTGTAAGTGTTTGAAGTTTTGACATACCTGTCCAAAGCAGTGATGTGGATTTAAAATTCTGAAAGTCTGATGTAACTAGGAACTTTTCCTACAGGGCTTGAACTAAACTGTGTGACCATGGGTATTTGAGATTTACAGCAAGCAATGTTAGTAGAATTATAATTATATCATAATTCTGTGTTAAGCCTCACTTGTGTAGTGTTCAAAATCAGTAGTTATAAATTCCCAGGTTCTTTGCTTTTCATTAGAACTGAATGTCTCCCTAAGTAATGACTTACCTCACCAGTTGATTGCTTGAAATATTTGTTTTGCTTAAGGCTGTGATTATGCCTTTACAGACACTTTTGGTGTCTTAATTGTAGTGCAATGTTGTCTTGCAGTTGTTATTTTTTACTAAATTTTACCAGAGCATTCTTAGGACAACTTGTCTTAATATAGTGCAGCACACTAAACCTGTTTAAGTAGATTGAAATATCTTCTGCATTTTATATTAAATTTTAAGGTTTCAGAAAAAAAATATTAAAGAACACATTCTTGAGAGTATTTTATGTGCTAAAATGTGGTGTACTTTACAGCTGGAACAAAATGGATTGTGCTATAGCTAGCTAATAGATAACAGCTCTTGAAATTTTAAGAGGAATTATATTTATTTTTATAGTTAGATTCAATATCTTTATATACAGGCAGACAGTACACCAAAGGTTTGTTAACTTCAGCACTTAAGGCTTGCTTTTTCTGTCTATTATTAATAAATGCTTTTGCCATTCCCTAGAGATTGATCCTTGTCTATTAGGGCTTCTAAGACTAAAGCCTAAAATTAAATAGAAATTAATCTGGACATTGTGGTTTTTTTTAGTAAACATGGACCCTCGTGTTAAAAGAACAATGATGTTTATTCTTCAGGGTTCTAGTCTCCCTACAACTCTCTTACATGTTTCCCAATTTCCAGTACTATGGCGATATTTTACTTTTTAGTACATTTTGCTCACTTGTAGTAGTTCTAAGACACCAGTAAATTGTGTATCCATTAAAAAAGAAAAAATCTTTCAAGTTCTTAAATCTCCTTGCAGTCTAAAAGTCAGTTCTCTTTGAACTCAACTTTTTTCTTTAATTTTTATCTTATTTTCTCTGTGTCACTTTACATTTTGAGTGCATGCATATAAGACTGTGTCATTTATCAGCATACCTATATATTTAAATATTATCGCAGAAAAGGTCTTCTGTACAAGTAGATGTGTAAGTATACCTATACCAATTTTATGTCCTCTGACAGTGCCCTGCATCATTGGCTTACTCATTTTGGATGGTAATTGTTATCTGTGTGTTTAGTTGTTTCATACGAGAGTACACACATTTGAACAATAATTCTACCAGATAGGGATAACATAATCTTCCGAGGTCAAAATAAGTAAAGATTTGACTTTAGCAATTCCTAGCAGAAGAATTGGAAAAAAACTTGTCTTTTTTTCTCTTTTCTGTGTTATTTGATGGTTGTTTTTTGTTTGGTGAAGTGTTGCAAAGACTATACTAAGAAATCTATAGATGGATAATAACTTTGGTAAATACACATCAAGGATTGCTGTATTACATGGAAACAGACATGAAGGGTTTTTGACTTATCTGATTCCCAAAATGTGAAAGCTAATTAGAGACACTTTGTATATTTTTAAAATGCAATAGAATAATATATGATCTTTATATACTTTAGTTATTTTAGCACTTCAGACAAACCCAACCTAACCAACAAATAACCCAGCCGGCACTACGTCAAAGTGTTAGACTTTCCTGGTTGCTTTTATATTGGTTGTGCTTTTCCTACTCATCTGGGATAGTCTACAAAGTATTGCTTTAGCCAAACCATACTGCAATGTTTATATGGGTAGAAAGTATTACTAGCATTTGAGGATTGGGGATTTTGTCATTACAGCTGCTGTTCCAATGTAAGTACAGTTTAGGCAGTGATGCGCTTATGTGTGTGCTTAAGTGTAAAGACTTCTGAATTTAACAAACTTTCAAAAATCAATCTGTAGAAATGTGGAACTGTTGATTGAAAATAATACATAGCAGATATCTCTTGGAATTTAAAAATATTTTTAGGTGGTAGGAGTAGTGAATGTCAAATCTGAAAAAAAAAAGTAGAGAATTTTAGTTTGGGTACTGTGAACAATGTCTTTGGATTAAGACAATTTATGTAGATGAATGAAGGTTTATTTTTGCTTCATGTGCAAAAACAGAAGTTATTAAATTTTGGTGGATTTACAATAGCTGTACTGATGATTGAAGCCACTCTATTGGACAAAATATGCACGCTTATGCAGTATAGTATGAGTAGAGTGGGTATCACACAGGCAATGAAGGATTTGGGGTTTTATGAGAGACTGAAAACAATGCTGCATGGAATAGCTGCATTTTCAGATTTTCAGACTTGCAGTGGGAACTGATGTGATGCAATCAATCTAACATAGAATTTCTTCAGTATAACACTGATGCAAAACCATATTCTCTCAAATTTCCATGGCTACAATTCCTTTCAATGCAATATTTTAGCTTATAACTTTACAGGAGGGGTTTGTTGTTTTCAATAATGCTTTGAAATTTTTTTTTTAAATTTTTTTGCAATGTACGTTCTAGTTATATCTGTACTGTTAACAGCAATGGAAATACATAGGCTCAATGTAAGAGATTAGAAAGGTGAATGAGTAGAAATAAATGGAAGATAAAATGGAATGTCAGATATTTGTGCTCATGGAGGAAAATCTGGTAAAATAAGTGGAGAAAGAATCCATCCAGGTAGAAGTAACTGTGAAAGTAATAAAGGGTGAGAGGAATGAGGAGTAATCTAAAAGAAGAAATTTGAAATGGAGAGAGTAGCCTCAGGAAAGGAGAGGCAACTGGTGAGAAAAGAGAATCCAATTAAATGAGAGCAAATTTAATGAATGTAACAGGAACTAGTGCAGAATGAAAATACAAGTACATTTACAATTACGTGAAATAAGTGCCTTTGGATTGATTTAAATGGAATTCATTTTGTTGAAATATATGGTTTCTTTTACATGTATAAACCTTCACTGATACAAACATTTGCTACTGGCAGATATATTGTCTGTCAACATAAATATGTCACTCCAGTAAGTCCTTATTTATTAGTAGTAAGTAAATAGATTCCTATTTATACTATTTGTTCTTTCACTTTTATTGGAAGGGATTTTTACAGTTGTCATAAATTGAATACTGCAATATTTTACTGATTCTTTTAGCTCAAACAACATAGTCAAGCTCTCTGGCATAAGATTTAAAAAAAAAAATCAATGTAATCCATGTTTTCTGAAGACAATGAAGCATTTCAATTTTAAATTATATTAGTTACATACAGAGCTGTTGTTTGATAGTTGAATTGTTTATCTACACTGTGTGCTTGGCATTCTAGTAGTGATCGAAATGAACGTGATGATAGTGTTGGTCACAGCACTGTTTACTTACAGATTGCCCAACGTACTCTTAAAAACTCTTCAAATACTTTACATGGAAGATTTGTTTGGCAAATTATACTTTCAAACTAGCAGTTCCAAACTAAATCAGCGCAAATGACCCTCATATAGCTGGGGCACATCTATGGATGATTTTGAGATGATGAAGCCTTGGTGGGACAGAGTTGGTGGGGAGACTGTTGTGAAAGTTTTGTACATTTCATGTGGTTACTTCGGTATTAAATTTAATTTGATGAAGAATAATTGATGGTGTATGTTTATTGCCTTCTGACAGGGCACTGGAAGTGCACTTTGACTGTAACAGAGCGTGCTATTACCTTAGCTACAGTGGAGTTCATCCACAGAAGCACTTTATACAGCTTGCTAAAAATCGTTCATTATTATTATAGAATCACAGAGTCACAGAGAGGTTGAGATTGGAAGGGACCTGTGGAGCTCATCTGGTCCAACTCCCCTGCTCAAGCAAGGACACCTAGAGCAGGTTACCCAGGACCATGTCCAAGCAGCTTTTGAATATCTCCAAGGAGGGAGATTCCACAACCTGAGCTAGTGCTCGGTCACCCACACAGTAAAGAAGTGTTCCCTGGTGTTTAGATGGAACCTCCTGTGTTTCTGTTTGCGCCTACTGCCTCTTGTCCTAGCACTGGGCACCACTGAGAAAAGCCTGGCTCCGTCTTCTTTGCACCCTACCTTCAGGTGTTTATATGCATTGGTAAGACCCTCCCTGTGCATCCTCTTTTCCAGGCTGTCCCAGCTTTCTCAGCCTCTCTTTGTAGGAGAAGTACTCTACTCCATTCATCATCTTAGTGGCCCTCCACTGGACTCTTTCCAGTATGTCCATGTCTCTCTTGTACTGGGGAGCCCAGACCCGGACACAGTACTCCAGGTGTGGCCTCACCAGTGCTGAGTAGGGGGGAAAAGATCACCTCTCTTGACCGGCTGGCGATACTTTGCCTAGTGCAGCAAGAATACTGTTAGCCTTCTTACTCAGCCTTAGGGGTGACATTCAGTGACAGTATAATGTAGTGGAGGTTTAAGAGAGCAGTTAAACAATACAAGAACGGTATAGGTTTTTCAGTATCAAAATAGTACTAACAGGGTGGAAATAGCTGTTTCATGTTTTAGAACAGAAAAATTGATCAATTCATTGTAAAGCATCTGGTGGCTGTTTCCTCCATGCTGCTTTTTTGGGTTCTGTCTGAGGTGGCACAGCCCCATATCTGGAAGCTTGGGGGTGGCCAACAAAGTTCTCGCTGAGGATGACTGCTCATGTGCAGCATTGTTTACTCTGAAAACGTGCTAGCATATGGAAAGGGTAACTGAAACCTGTCCATAGGAACTATATTACATATTTTTTTATTTATCAGGGCACCATACAACACAGAGAAATACACTGCTGTCTTGATAATGACTAAAGTGTACTGTTCTTCTATTGTACTGTGGTGTTCTCTTCCACTGCAATAATGCCAATGACCATGGACACACACCCACACACATACCAGCTACAACACTTCCAGTTGAGCTCTCCACCAAATGAAAATTATAGGAGCCCCTGTGGGATTGAATTAATTTGCTGTGCATGGAAACTAAGGCCTGGTTTTCCTCTTAATGTGTTCTGCGATTTGTTGCAACCAGCAATTAAGTATATCCCTGTGGCTGGTGTTCCCTTGAGGGATCTCTGCTGTCTCAAGTGGATGTTCAGTTTTTATTCTTCAGTGAGCTGTGCCCATGCGAAACTTACTATTTTAATGCCTTGTCGTAGAGCAATTCCTGATTAACAATTTTAAATAATTTCATGTTTTAACTAGACAAAGTGGAATGAATTTCAAGTGGGAAACTTCAGTAACAGAACAGTAGGAGTTTCTATTTTATATATAGCTATGAATAATATGTTATACCAATATATTATTTGTTCTAATAACAAACAGACAAAATTCAATAATTGCATTCAGATTCAGTTCCTTTGTTGTCCAGTTGCTGTTCCCATAAAGAAAAGCAGTCTGATAGGAATTTCCTGGGATGCATTTATTTTGTATGTGGAGATGGTAGAATGAAAAAGTGGAGATGTTACAAAATTGAAAAAGTTGATATGGTACCAGTATTTACAACTTTTACTGCGATTTAAAACTAATGAGTAAATTACAGTTTTCTAGAATTGGTAGTGAGATACTTATGGAAATACATTAAAAAATTAAATGGTTACTGTGGAAGCCTAATTTAGCTTCCATTGAAAACATAGAGGTTTTCCAAATGCATGCATAACCCTTAATGCTTCCAGCTATTAATTCTGGAAAAGGCAGTGGTGTTAATTTTAATGATTATATGAGAACTGCAAGAAAACAAGCAAAAAAACCTCATTAGATTGTAGATATGTAAAAATATATTTTTTTTCTGTCTTTGACAGGATCCTTGTCTTCATTGCACTTGGAGATTTAAAAGTAATTCCTTTCAACTTTCAAACTTTCAAAAAACACACAAAACTTGTTACTTTTATCATACTCTTTATTTAGTACTACTTAACTACTGAAACAAGACAATTAAAATTAAATAGATCTGGTTTCTGTAACTGGGAGAAGGTTGTGCTTTTAAAGTGAATCTTCCAGTCATGGCCTCTTACCATACCATCACTCTCCTTACTGAGTAGGTTTTCACTTTGGCCTCTGAGTCTATTCATGAATCATTAGACAGTAAAAAAATCTTTTCTGTGGGTTTCACAAGCTTTTTCCACAAATAAATCTTAATACAGTGTATGTAGTTGAAACATGAAAGACATCAAGGCATCACCTTTTATCACGATGTCAATATTACCATTACTGTATTGTACAAAGTACAGGTTTTTATGTGAGTATTTAGCTTCTAAATGTCTGACATATGTAACAATTTTGCACTACAACTCACTTTGGTAATAATTACTGCCTTTGCTCATTACTCATCTTTATGAAAGTTGGAGGTACAAACTTTAGCCTCAGGATTCAGTGATCCTGAGGTGACAGCCTCAGCATCTGAGCTGGCCCAGCATAAACGTATTCTTTTTCTTCTTTTTTTCCGGAGGCATTTTAAATACCTGTTCCAATCATGGCATATTATTTTTTAGGTCTGACAAGCCTGTAAGTCTAAATTACAATGTATTGTCCGGAAGCACATAGGCAATAGAGAGCTTTATGTTTAGTAATTCTCAGCTGAGTAGCTCTGTGCCATAGCCTCAAGCTTTCCCATTGGCTGGAGGCTTGAAAAAAGGAGAGTTAAGCTACGCTTAGTTGTTCCATAGTGTGAGTTTGCCTGCTAAGACATCTGTTTGCATTTTATACAGTGTTATGCTGCAGCCAGAAGCAAAGCAGACAGCAGGTGGGCTTCTGTCATAGTGGTGCAGAACAGTAAAGCTGGAAGCAGAGCAGCTTCAGTGGCTCGAGCACAGCACTGTGTGTGCTCTTAGACACTTCTGTGTGAGAGCCAAGCATCACCAGGCTGGACAAGTGTGACTGTTCTTGACACTTACCTCCATTTTCATATGACTTGAGAGCGGGGCTCTTCCGGTAATGGAATTGTCCGCAGATCGGAAACTGAAATTGGTTTATTGGAAGAGCACTAGTACTCATCCTTCTGAGTAGGTCCTCTTGATCCATACAATAGTGTAGTTTTACAAATCTGTAGACTCAAGATATTTTAAGTTACTTTTTACTGTGGGGAAAAAAAGAGTGTCACGTGTAGTTAAAGTACGAGCCCTAAACATTAAACTACATTTTACTTTCCTGTGCGTCTTCATCCACAAAACAGTATTTCTGCTTTTCGAAGAATACTAATGTAAGGTCATCATTGATAGTGCCTGGAGACCTCTTATTCTTCACCTAGAAGAATTCCCTTCTTTATTTCTTTGGTAAACTAGTTCATTGCTTTTCTTTCTTTTCTGTATAATCTTGTGATAACAAACTGCTGAATTCTGGTGACATGTCAACAAAACGGTATAGCATGCCCTATTTGTTTCAAATAAGTTAGACTTATTTCATAAAAAGAACAAAATTAAGCATCTTTGTCCTTCAGAAGGAAGACACGGAAAAGTTTTGAAATGAAATGAAATACCAGAGCCTTGGAAGCGCTTCACTGCAAGGCACACAGCAGGGGAGAAAAAAAAAAAATAAAAAATAAATGGTGCTTTAACAGCAGGAGAAGAGGACACAAGTTGTTTGCCTCCATCTGCCTGTTTTCTCCCTAAAGAAATGGCAAAGCCTCTCTGCAGTGCAGTCCTCAGCATGCCAAGAAGCAGAAAACAGGTTATGTTTTATATTATTGCCGTGCATGTAGGTCTTCTTTGGCAAGTTCCTGCAGGACATATCATTGCAGATTTGTGGTTGGATTAGAGAGATTTGAATGCTAAACAAAGTAAAAAGGATAGAAGGATCTCCTCAGTTTTCACTATTAGCACACACAAAGTAACAGTATTCACTAAGAAGCAAACAATTCTGTTGTAGCTCATAAAATTCTCTTTAGACTGTTAGTAAAGAGCTAGGAACATGTTTCTGTAGCCAAGTGGCGTATCTGGAGTATGACCAGCTCTCATCCTTGCCTTGGCTGGCTACCTTTCCTAAAATTTTTGCTGAAGGAGCTCTTTTATCCATTGGCACTAATAGGAGCTGCTGGTGCTTCAATAAATTCTTATCTCCATGTGAAGTTAGATAATGCTGACACCAGAGTTATGGTCAGTGATTTCATTTTAGCTCTGTTTGATCCTAAATGTGGAAAGCAGCACCTACTATTTATACACACAGGTCAAGCAAGTCCACTGTGTCTGCAGCTCACAGTAATGTAACAAGGAAGACAGAGCTAGCAAGTCAGAGGATTTACTATCACTTAGAAAAATTTATTTTGAATTCATACTTCTAAAACGATTCTAATACAGCACAGTCATACCAACCTTAACTGAATTGCCCCAGGTAAAAGCTACATTTTGGTCTTGGTGTGTTTGGGTTGAATTCTGAGAGATTCACTGCTGGTTTATTAATAGCGTCTTACGTGTTTTGCTATAATGGCTTGAGGGAGCAAAAAAAACTGAAAATACTTGCAGGGAAGAGTTTCAAATGACTTTACAAGTTCTAAATTGTTACAATCTATACAGCATGGTCTATTTTTTATTTTCTTTAACGGAAGGTGCTGAAATAAGATAGTTTTACAACACATTTTCCTTGAACAAGATCTTGCATAATGAAATATTTCATTCTTTTTAAAAAGAACCATGAAGCTTTAATTTGTTGATGCTGTAAATTGCATGTTTGAGAAAAGAGTAAAAATTCTGACTGGTTTTATTAGTGGTGCCCAGTGAAAGAGAGCAAAAAATCACACTTTTGAAGTGATGTTTATTTTATCCCTCTGGTTCTAGATGTCATCGTACTCTTTGTCATGTTTAATTTTCTGTTTTCTGCTATCCAATGAACTGCTTCTAGGACACACAAAATCAGTTGCCTCAGCTGCTTTTTGCAATTTTCTCCAGTACCATCTTCCTAATCTGTCTTGGTGAAGCAGTACACCTGTTCTCCTTTATACTCTTTCATAAAATTTCCTTTCTTTTTTTCTGGGGTACATATTTACAACTGCCTAACCAGTAAAATTTGCTGATATAATGAAATGCCTGCATCTTTTTATTATTATTTTTCTTTTGTATTTACTTGTTACTTTTGTAATGAAAGAAAAAGAGTTGCCTTCTCAGCCAGAACGGTTATAGGAATTGCTGCTGGATGTTACACTAGAGGAAGAGAAAGAATTTATTGAATTTAGCATTAAGAATATATAACTAGAATTCCGTGTATAATACTTTCACTGACTTTCTTTGCTTGGAACTTAAATCTTTCAGGTGCTTTATAGCTTGGCAGAGACTTACTTTGGAGTACAAATAATGTTTCAAAATATTACTGCAGTCAGGTAGTGGTATTTTCCTGTGAACAGTTCCAAAATCATTTTTAGTGTCTTCACATGTGGTCTTGTGAATCTAATCTTCATTATTAGCTTCCTATTCCTATTAATTTTGGTGTTCAATATCCAGTATTCAAGGTCTTTGGGACAGTTTATTTCTTGCCAAGATATTACCGTTTCCCTTTAAATATTGTACACAAGTTACCTACTAGTATCCAAATATTTTTCTTCTCTTTCTCTGTATACATATCTGACTTAGCTGTGAACTTTAAGAGCGAGTTAATGCTGAAGGCTGAGTAAATCAGGATAATTAATGGTGTGATACAAGTCTTCAGTAGTGTGATCATTTAGGTTGCTTTTTTAAAACAGTGGCTTGTGTTCCTTTTGTCCTTTCAAAAGTGCAGAAAGTTAGGCTTAATAAGCACAAGGTAACGCCTTTAAAAAGAGAAAGGTACAGATAAGAATTTTGTGCTTACGTAGTTGTGAGTCTTCGTATCAGCTTAGTGCATATCAGCTTCATTAACTCATCGTCTTGGAACTTTCTATGCTAAGTGGAAAATGGTGATTCAGGGACAGAGACTGTATTAAGTTCTTCATTTAGACAATTCAGATGGTTGTTTTCCAGTGTCAGATGCTTTTTTCCCCTTCCTTCCACTCCTGTTTTAACCTCTGTGTAAGTTGTAATCTCTCCTGGTATCTGCTCAGTCAAAGATGATAAGTAATTAGACACTGATAGCATGTTACTGACTGTGACGGACTCATCTATCCCTTAAGATTGCTGCTGGGCCTTGCCACAGGAGGGACTTCCAAACCTTAAGATATTAGACAAATATGGCAATACTGGCAAAATTTATTGATGTTATTTCATGAAACTTCTCTTAGACCTTAGAAGGGCAAGGTTTACCATCTTTATAGAACATGTGGCCCTTTTCTGTAGCTGTCACTCTGATTTACTTGGTGCAGAACTGAAGTGCCTCGAAGTTCAGTGTGTGTTTATTTTCAGAACGTGCTGAAATCATGAGAGGTTAAGAAATCTAAGACCTGTTGATATTCATAGTTAGAGTGATTTTAAATTGTTTAAACCAATTTAGTTAAACTCTTGGAAGTACCTCTATGGATACTGACTTCAGTGCAGTTCAGTTTCCTTTAGGTTGTGTTAATAAGGAGTTTATTTGGATGGGCTTCCCTAAGCTTAGCTTAATTGCTGCTAGTATTTTTAGGACTTTGAAGTTCTACCTTTCGCCAAACTGTTAAAACTGACTTTTACAGAAAGCATCTGCTTTTTAAAAAGTGCAGTATGTGTAATGCAGTCTGAACCCATAGCCATGTCAGATCAGTGAGCCAAGGAATTGTGTCCTCTGACACAGTAAGCATGCCTGTGAAAAAAAAGAAAAAAAAAAGATCACTTAGCTATAAATCCAGGTGCCACCTACAGGGCTGTAGGTCACATTAGCCATGGAAATGGGCATGCGTAGTTAAAAATCTACAAGAGAAAAGCACATCTGAGTCAGGACCTTTCTTAGCAGTGTTTCATATGCAGATAGAGGAATATTGCTTCCTACTAAGTATTGCGCTGCATAGTGGCTCCAAGAAACAAGCTCACAGGCTTAGCAGAGTTTGCAGTATGTATGTGATACTGCACATTCTGTACAGTAATGTTATATAAAAAGGTGTAGTCTAGCAGTCATGCTCAAACCCTACTCTGTGAACACACATGATAGATGGTCTCCTGCCAGCCTCTCCTTGCCCCCCACCTGCTGCAGGCTGCTATGCCGGCTGGGTCCCTGCCCTCTGTTTGGACCCAGGCAGCAGGGGCTATGGATCAGTCGTGCTTCAGATGAGTCGTCAGCACCACCACTGATTTTCTTCAAACTCACAGTCACTGACATGACTAAAGTTTAACGGCCAAGCTAAAACATGATGAGCGTTGGCTGAGCTGTGCGTAAACTTCTGTGTAAGAGGGAAATTCTAATCATTAAAAGTATTCGCTGACATAGAATCAATTGGATGATCCTCAGTGTTTCAACTTCAACATTGTATTTCTTGCCTCTCCTGATTGATTACTTTGTTACCTTTAATACCTCAAGTGCCATGCTCTGCCTGTATGTATTGTGGGAAGGGAATGATTGAGTTTTGGAAAAAAGGTAGTGAGGAAGGAAATAGAAAACTTAGCTGTCGGTAAGGTAGAAAAGGTGAGAGTTTGCACTTTGTGATGAGAAGGAAACAGGAGAGTGAGCAAACTTACATTTCACAAAGGAGAAACAGGACTAGTAAGAAGGAATAGTGTGAGAGAAGTAACTTCAGCATTGTTCACTCGTCTGTGATAGTAAGTTGGAGTGAACAATAAGTGATCAAAAAGCTTACACAAATATAATGAATGATGAATACAGGCTTCAAAATATTTTGGAGCAGCTGTCCTCTTTCTCCCCCAGGAGACTTCATCTTCAGTAAATGCTCTAATCAGCATATCAGAATGATGTCCCTGAGCATTTTTTTCATAAGTGCATTATTTTTAATCAATACTTTAAACCTATGTTCTTATTTATAGTCATGGATTTTCATGTCACTTTTTTCTGGATCATGGAAGGTTTTGCTATGCCTACCAGATTTTCCATAAAAACACTATAATGCCCTTGACTTTGTCATCCAGCTACTTTTAGGCAGGTACCTTATGCCATGCTGTGTTTTAGTTATTAACGACAGAATCCTCTGCTAATAATTCTTCTCTTTTTTCCTTTTTTTTTTCTTTTTCCATGATTTTTCTTCATTCACATTCCTTGTTACCTTCTTCCATCTTACTTGTGTGTCCACTTCTCTTCCTGTCCTTCTGTCTCCTTTTCTAAATAGATAGAGGCAGGTTAGGAGAGTACTCACTCATAGTGATGTTTTCTACTTTCTCTATCCTTGTCCTTTTTGTTCCAAAAATTCTATCTGTTGTGCTTGACCACAACCTAGTACTGAGCTGAATTTTTTATTAGAGTACCTATTAAAATGCCAAGATGTTGATTGTAGTTGTTGGTCATTGATTGAGAGCGCACCAAAGTGCGTGAAGACTCTTTTCTGTATGATTTGAACATTGCATGTTCCATGGTAAGAAACAGCCACATTATAGTTTGAACCTGAGTATCAAGAATTAAAATTAATGAAAAATCTTACTGTTTGTCAGCTACATAGATAATGAGAGTTCTTTCAGAGTTTACATCTAAGACTGAAAGTGTGGATAAAATGGCTGAAAGTCTTTTTCGTTAACCTGTTTATGAAAGAAACAAATGGAAGACATTCAGACCAGTGTGTCTACCCTGAGGCAGAGTGATAGTGGCACTGGAGAAGTGGAAAAAATCATGAAATGAGATTATAGTGCTGACGTCATAGGTGGGGTTTGCCGGTATGCCTTCTTAAGTGGACATGTTTTTTTCCCACCAAAGTTGAACTTAATGGCACCTCTCTGAACATGAGCTGCAAAGAGCTGTGAGTGAGTCTCATCTTGATACCTGGAAGGTTGTTGCTTGTCCTTTATGTTGTGCTGGTTCTGTTCAGACCTCTGACGTCTGACCGGCGCAGACGTGCTGGAACATATGGCTGCTGGCCACATGCTGGCGACACTGAGCTCTTCTGTCTTTTGTGAAACAGTGCGGTATTACAGCCTTTTTACCAAGTGATTGTGTGTGGCACATGTGGTCTGTCCTTGGGAGTGTTTTAGAAAAAAAGCCTTGGTTTTCTTCTCTTTACAAAAGTAGTCAGTAAACAGTACCAAAAAAGCAATGAGCGTTATAAAATAAACCTTAGTGCCTCTGAGCAAGAGTTTTGTAATGGTCATCAAGAGGACAAATTTAAGTGAGAGAGACTTTGTTCTGCCTGACATGTATAAAAGCTTTGTTAATTTCAAGAGTAGATATAGCACTTCTCAGTTAGTACGTGAAAGGCATTCCTCTGAGGAAACAATGAATGTTTTGACCTATCTTTGTGAGTCAAACAAAACATAGCCTTTGAGTTAGAACTGAATTTTTATTGTGGAGCATTGAGCGTTAGCAGTTTAGAAAACTCCAAGGTTACTGGATTTTTTTCCAGAAAGAATGTAGTATCTTTCCAGATAATGATAGTCTTGTTCAGATATTATACCAATCATTCCAAGTTTGGGATTTTTGATTGTCAATACTATTTAAAATGCAGAAATTTTTACACTACATCTATACTGAAAATAGATGTTTGTGTATGTAAATTATTATTTCGTGAATCCACAGAGATTTTTATAAAGGATCATTTTTGATCCTAATTCACTGTTAAAATATATCTGATTTGTTCCCTTTCATATAGGTACATAAATCTGTGATTGCTGAATTTGAGATGTGGGTCTAATTTTTTCAGGGATATTTAGATACAGAAATATAGCTATGTGAAGGTCATCTGGCCTTGACTGATTTAGTGCACTGCAACCTGCTAAAATCTACTTAGAGTATTACTTATATAAATTTGTCAAATACGTTCTTAACAGCCTCCTGGATGGGACACATACATATCCTATTTAATGATGTCATAGAGTTTTTCCACTGTAAGTATAGCTAAAATATCTGTTTCCAATGAGGAAGCAGAATAATCTTGCTGCAAATTACATCCCATTCCTCATATCCTTTTCCTGGGGACCCAGCAGATGTGTGAAAAAGCTCATTACTACTTTCTCGATAGTGATTTTTTGAATACTGAAATATTGCTACCTGGTTTTCCCTTATTTTTCTTTTTGCAGTTCTTTCAGTTTCTTTTCCAGCTAGATCTTGTTCCCAGCATTATGTATTTTCGTGCTTTCCCCAAACTCTATTGATTGTTGATACCTTCATTAAAAAATTATGCCCTTTAGTTTAATTTAAATGTGATGTTCAGTGTGTGGTGTGTCACCTGAAAGCTCTAAGTATCTGTAAATGTAATGGCATCTTAACCATCAGTTGCTTAAAGTAAAAACAAAGCAAACCAAACCCTTAATTTTTTTCCCCTTTTCTTAAATAACCAACAGGGATTCTATCTATACATTACCACTTCTTCCATCATCATCTATATTGACTGCTATTGGCCTTGACAGAGAAAGCCCTTAACTTTAGCTCTTTGTAAAATCAGGCTTGTGCAGACTTCACAATAACACTTAGTTCATGCTTACAGGATCAGTTACTTATTCCAGATTAATAGTTGCTTATGTTCATTTTAGAAAACTCCTGTGGTAGATATACCATCACCTCATCAGGCAGTCAATTTCAGTATTAACTAAACTTCATTTTCTGTTTTCTCTGTTGTTCTCTTTTGATGCAGTGTTAACTACTGATACTTGTGCAATCCCACATGAGGACAAAGAACATCTCTTTGCATTGAACAGCATGTTTCCCCTCAGGCTTTTCTAAACTACTTATCACAAGTTATTTCAGTTACTTTTCAATGATTATGTCTTCTAGACCTAGAAATTCTCATTATTATCCTTTGTTATTATTTGAAGTGCAGTGCCTGAAACTGAATAAAACAGAGGTTATAATAATGCTTAGAGGAAGGTCTATGGTTTATGTTATACACATTTATTAGTCGTATTCACTAGGTTTTCATCTTCACTTTTGTAACGTTTTCTGTACGGGTTATCTAAGTGAAACTGCAGAGGAGTTCCTTGTCATGTCTCAGCACTACTTTGGCTGGGAGGAATCGAGAGGCCTTGAGCAGAGATTGTTTTAATGATACAAAGAAATGAAGGAAAAAAACTGTCTGAAAAAAGGCTTAAATATAGGGATTATGTCTCAACTAGGATTTATGATGTTTTTTGTTTGTTTGTTTGTTTTCTGTAGAAATCACTTTCTACTCTTTCTCATTTAGACTTTTGAAATATATGTTAGAAAACAGTTTTATCAGTATAACAGAAAGAAGTAGGTGATTGCAACTGGATCTCCAAATTGCTTGTTGCTTTCTTCTTCACTTTCCAGTCTGCGAAAAGATGAGACACAGAGTTCTGGTAGTGAGAACGGGGAATGATGATACAGAGAGCTCATGTTATATATTGGCATCTCATTTCATTTTGATGCCGTACCTGTGTTCCCTGTTCTATTTTTCCGACCTCTTTGCTGGTGGTTGTGTGCTACTCTTGTTGTTTGCCTCCGTTGTTATGACTTCCAGTTTTCAGTAAGCACGACAGACCTTTTCATCATTCTGTTCCCACTGGCCTAGGTGACTTTGTTAATTCTTTCTGATTTGCACTCTATGTAGCATCTTGAGAAAAGAAGTGGAACTTGATTTTTGGACTTAGCTGCCCATGGCCTTGGGTTCATAACAACAACAACAAAAACCTATTAAAAACTAAGAAGCCATGTACTCCTCACTGCTCCCAAACTCTGCATTTCTTCTTGATTATCTTTACATACACTAATCAGATTAGCTCCAGGTGACCTACAGCTATCCTGTGTTAGAAAGGAAAGAGTAGGGCATGTTTTCAGGGCGGCTTGTTGCTTTTCTTATCTTGCGATTGCCATTAAACGACAGTTTTTTATTAGGTCTAGAGCACTGAAGGAATGAGATCTTCCATTAAAGGATTTTTCTTTTCTACTGCTTTGGAGTTGATAAAATACCAATACTGGTGAAGCTTAATTGAGTGAAAAGTTGTTTTCTAAGAAGAGTTAAGGAAGCAGTTAGTCTTTACCTGTCACTTTCTGTCATTGAATTCTGTCTCTGAAGAATGCTCTGCTGGTTTCCATATTTACGAGATGAGGTCAGCCCATCACTCAAAAGGCATATTGAGAAGATGCAGACTGAATACAACATTTACATCTTTGACTAATTTAGATTCAGTTTATGCTTTCAACATAAAATTCGTATTGCATTATGATTTTGTCCCTTAAGTGTATTGAATCAGCCAGGTACTCAGGGGGTTGTGCTTTGTTTTAGTTGCACTGGGAGAAAATTACATCTTTGCTCCGATACTGATTTAGCTATCAGTTGCATTCTCATGGAGCTTACTAAGCCTAAGGGTATATTCACAAATGGTGTTGTGATAGTGTAGTCTGGAATTCTGCATTCAAGCTTGTTTGCAGCTTACTGGCTCGTGTCCTTGGCCATATGTATCCTGGCAGCTCTGTCCAGACAAATTAGAAAATTAGGTCACAGAACAGGCCTTGTAATGAAATATTCTGTTGTGTCTGCAGTGTACAAGCTGATCATGCTGATAAGGGGCTTGGACACCATTGCTCTGGTACTTGCCATTATAAACTAGAAGCTGCTTGTTAAGCATTTACCCAGTGAGGTGGATCAGCCTCATCTAAGGACCAAACTCCCACTCAGCCACTCACTCAGTCCCCTGCCTCAGTGGGAAAAGGAGAGAAGACAGGAAAATCAGAAATGGGAAAGCTAATCGGTCAAGATCAAGACAGGGAGATCACTTAGCAATTACCATCATGGGCAAAACAGACACGGGGGGGAGAAAATTAATTTAATTTATTGCCAATTAAAATGGCACCTCTTTGTCCTCCTTCTCTGACCTTGATGTTTCCTCTGCTGTTTCCCACTCTTTGTTCCCGCACCCTCTCCCTGTCCAGTGTATTTTGCCCTGTCTTTAATATGCTTTCACGGAGGTGCCACCACCATGACCAGGGGGCTCAGCAGTGACTGGCACAGGGCACTGCACAGCCTTCTCCCACCACTGCGACACAGGAACCTGATACACCCAGCACATGGACCCTGATGTGTGGCATGAAAAAACATTGTAGGAGCTTGGAGATAACGCACCTCACCTCTTCATACAACACTGCAAATTTAAATATTACCTGCTGAGTGCAAGTAACATTTGTTTTACACTTGGAGGTTTCAAAGGTAAAAAACTGGCTAGCTACTGACCCTAACATGTAGAAACAGTGGAATTTTTGCTCTGTGAGTTTATTGTAGAAAAAAGACTGCACACTGCATGGAATTTCATTTCATTTTCTTTCCAGCATAATCTGAGTTTGTGCAGTTTTTATNTAAACTAGAAGCTGCTTGTTAAGCATTTACCCAGTGAGGTGGATCAGCCTCATCTAAGGACCAAACTCCCACTCAGCCACTCACTCAGTCCCCTGCCTCAGTGGGAAAAGGAGAGAAGACAGGAAAATCAGAAATGGGAAAGCTAATCGGTCAAGATCAAGACAGGGAGATCACTTAGCAATTACCATCATGGGCAAAACAGACACAGGGGGAGAAAATTAATTTAATTTATTGCCAATTAAAATGGCACCTCTTTGTCCTCCTTCTCTGACCTTGATGTTTCCTCTGCTGTTTCCCACTCTTTGTTCCCGCACCCTCTCCCTGTCCAGTGTATTTTGCCCTGTCTTTAATATGCTTTCACGGAGGTGCCACCACCATGACCAGGGGGCTCAGCAGTGACTGGCACAGGGCACTGCACAGCCTTCTCCCACCACTGCGACACAGGAACCTGATACACCCAGCACATGGACCCTGATGTGTGGCATGAAAAAACATTGTAGGAGCTTGGAGATAACGCACCTCACCTCTTCATACAACACTGCAAATTTAAATATTACCTGCTGAGTGCAAGTAACATTTGTTTTACACTTGGAGGTTTCAAAGGTAAAAAACTGGCTAGCTACTGACCCTAACATGTAGAAACAGTGGAATTTTTGCTCTGTGAGTTTATTGTAGAAAAAAGACTGCACACTGCATGGAATTTCATTTCATTTTCTTTCCAGCATAATCTGAGTTTGTGCAGTTTTTATGTAGAAGAAGGGAAAACCTTTTCTGTTTACGAAGGTATGCTTGATTCTGTGCTAAAAAAACTGAGCAAAAATAAACTCTTGTTTTTCCTCAATATACAAGTTATACATTGATTTAGAGAGTTTCACACTTTCTTCACATAAATCACATTATCACGTTTGCAGTTGTTGACATATTACTAGCAGCAGAGTGAGTATTGTCAGGATCAGTTCTCCACCAGTATCATAGCTAATAATCCTATTAGGTCTTGTTACTGTCTATAAGGCACTAAGCCCATTTTTTAAGATTATTTTTAAGTGTTGTTAGTGACTTAAACTGATGGTTTTTAAGAAGTTAGCTGATTTATTGAACTCTCTGTTCGCAGTGAGCTGGACCTCTACTTTGCACTGAAATGCTCTTACCTCTGCTGGAGACTTCATTTTATCTTGTTTGTTATTTTAGTTCATTTAAATAATTGAAACTTCCATATCCTGACTGTTTCTTGGCTGAAGAGCCTGCCGAGAGGACACAGAAATTGGCAGTACTTGCATCTCCAGCATGTATTGTTACCACGTGTTGTCATCTGTTGCTAGAATATGCAGACATAGCAGCTGCTGGTCATTCCTGGGGAGTTTGCCTGCCAAGATGAATGAAATTGTGAGGGAGGAGGACTGCAAGTGGCAGATGTTAGAAAAAGCAGCATAACAGTAGGATTATAGGAGCATAACTGAGCAGGTCCTATCCCGTGACATACGCTTGGCAGACGTATTTAACGTTACGGAGATACAATACATAGGATGGGAGGATGTTACATGCTATTTAAGCCACTTTAGTGATCTGTGAGAATTTTCACTCCCTGCGCTGAAACCAGCTACTTTGTACCTGAGAGTGAAGAGATGAAAAACATCTGGGATAAGTTGCTTCTTATCTGTTCCATAAAAAATGATCTACAGCAACTGTATATGCCACAAATGTCATGTGGTTTCTATGTTTGTGAAACTTTTGCTTGCTTAGATCATTTATGTGCAAAATAATTGTTTTAGCTTAAGTGCAAAAGTATTATGTGCATTATGTATTTGACAGCAAAGCAGATGTGATTATCCATGGATTTGAGGTTGACTAAAAAAAAAAAAAGAACACAGAATCGATCTGATGCCTCTTACAGTGATGCTTTATATATGTGTTGTAATTTTCTGGCTGAAGTATTGTAATTGCAAGGCTCCTATGTGTGTATTTTTACATTTAGGATTCTGGGAGCTCTTTTTTCTGGGAAGAGAACAATGTAAGAGAGGTTCATATTTTTTTTTTTCTTTTGAGAGCTGAATCTCTTGGTCCCTAGTGATATTACTGTAAAATCAGCAGCTCTTTATCTGTGTTTCCTTACAATGTTAGCTATATTGTTATTGTCAAACACTTTAAGCATACTTGAATTGCATGGTAAGGTGAAAAGGTTAAGGTATAACCTAGTCTTTTAGAGCCTGAAATCTAGCCAATGCAGAAAAACTTCTGATTACATAAAGATTAGATTCCTTTGAAACAAATCTGGGTGAAACAGTCAAACTAATGACTGCTCATAATGGGACTGAAAAATAATCAGTGGAGAAAACTCAAATATGAGTGGTGGGGGCAGGGAGGATGGACAGCATTTATTTATTTGTTGCCACAGTCTTGCAAAAGAAATAAAATATGCCTTTCACCTTGTTGGATACTGTCAGCACTGGATGTGAGATCCAAAGGAGATCAGTTATCTAAATTTTTAAATCCAAGGAGATTTATTTACAAATTATGGCTGGGAAGAACATTTGGTAGTAAATTCAGGCAGATGTTGCCCTACATACTCTTATTCTATGTCTCCAAATACGGTAAACCAAGAATGATAGATTTGCATTCAATCTTGAAAACTCTCTTGGAAATGGAAGTAAGCTGAACAATATGGCGGTGTTTTACCATCTTCCAAAATATGTTTTCAATGAGCCTGTTTATTTTGCTTTTTTTTTTTGTTTTGTGAAGACTGTTATATACATGCTTAAGACCTTAATATTTTCTTTACTGTAACATGTGTTTATGTTATTCAGAGTTATTTACATAATGTGCAGTAAAAGTTAATCTGGCTAAGGAATACTGTATCCTCTGGTTGTCTTTTTCCTGATGCTGTATTCCTTTTTCCTTTTTTCTTTTTTCTTTAATCTTTGCTTGTTCAGTTCCTTCAGTCTTTTCTCATTTCTGATAAAGTTCTCCAAATTTTAAGTGTTCTCCACTTTTATCTTTTAGAGTCAAATTAAAACCTAAAAGTTATACTTTGTAGATGAATCAGGTATATACTCTTAGAAGAGTAGACACAGATATTCCTATTTTAGGCTGTTTCCTGAACTGAGTTAGTTTTGATTGCTACGTTAGAGGCGCTAGTGGCAGCTTAGAGTATGTTCAGTTTTTATGACTTCCAGTGGATGCTGTATGTAATGTACTTATTTACAGAAATGATTCCTCTGGTATAGCATGAGTTGCACACTTATTAAAAATCCCTTTGTAGAGGGAGTGGCTAGTATGCTAGAATTTTTTCTTACAATTATTTTGTGCAATCAGTGGTGGGCTGCTTATACTGTGACTAAAGCTTACCATCTAAGTCAGGCTTTCCTGATAAGATGTTACCAGATAAAAATACTCCATGCATTTGAAGGATGTATTCCTGTTTCATTGAAATTAGAGTACAATTTATTTTAAAAAAATCAATTGGCTTTTCTGTCTTCTCCCAGCTAACATATGATTTAGATATGATTTGATTTATGATATGATCAAGATATGATTTAGTAGCTTAGTGGGTAGTATTGGTGATAGGATGACGGTTGGACTAGACGATCTTGTAGGTCCTTTCCAACCTTTTGTTTCTATGATTCTAAGATTCTATATGCAGCAAGCACTAACTGTATTTAAACCATTTCTGGGATTTAAATGGTGTTTCCTTCTATTTTCTAGGTAGCTGATATCTGACTCTAATACTTCATTTTGTGTGTAAGAGGGAGCTTCTGTATTACGGTATTTTACTATTGTATAATAATCTGTACATTAAATGGTGAAATGTAAAATGCAGTATAAGATTCCAGGACATACCTTAGCTACTCTTTGACAGCACATTCACAGTTGTAGATTTGAGCCAGGAGTTTCAACCGTTAGCTCAAAAATATGATGTCATCTGGTAATAGGATCCACAACTGTGAAATTACATAACTTACTGTAAAAGTTAGTAGACTGTTTGGTTATTTTGGCTGCTGGCCTGAACTGGTTATGTTCAGACAGAAGGAGCTTTGTTCGCTTTGGAGGTTTAACTGTCGCAGTCCACAAAATGCGTACTATCTTTTCTCTGGTGTAGCCATTCTGTTTGCTCTGGTCTTTAGAATTCCCTAACATGGATATTTCATGATAGTTTTTCAGCAAAAAGTGAGAGATTACTATACTTGAAATCCAGTTGATGTTTTCAGTATTCCCTGTAACCATCTAGGTAGATTCTGTGCTTAATGGGGAGAAGGAGCACAGAAAAGTTTTGATTAAGACAGAAAAGAGTAATTTTCATCTGAATTTTTATCAGGACTTCCATCTCTCTCTCTCTTGATGCTGGTAGGCATGCCATTGGAATAGTGGTGTGGTAAGACCTTACTGTTTTTTAACTGATAACTTTATGAACTGTTTTACTGTAATAGATCACACCATGTCTGTCATAGAATGGGACAGTTTTGCAGTTGCCAGATAACCTTCTCATATGTTACTGGTGATTTCCTCTCTGCATCTCCATAGAAGGATTGCTTACTTTGTCCCACTGTTGTGGTATAACACTGGGAAATCATGTGCCCTGCAGCCTTTTCAAATCGAACTAATTTCAGAGCTTGGTAACATAAAGGAAAAGGCCTGAGCACAGCTTTTTTTGTGCTCTGCTTCAGAGGGATTCTGCAAGCCCACGCATTGGCGGCTGTATGTCCCAGTTTGCTCCTTCATCCTGGACTGTACCTCTTCCATAACTTCCTTCTGTAGACTGATTCTGGAACTAGATCAATATCTTTAAGTCCAGTGGTAGCTTTCCACTGTTTATTACAATTAGAAGAAAAAAGAATCAAAATTAAATCTAAAGGATGTGGTTAATGTTCATCATAATCGTTACATGGAAAATAAAAACTGCCTGATTCAGTTGCATCCCCTGATGAGATTCAGGTTTGCTTAATAAAGGTAAATTGTGTAGAACTGATGTTTTTTGTTAACTGTTTAATATTACTTCGCATAATTTTTCTTAACAGCATTATGTACTATGAGAAGAGTATTTTCATAGCCATTAAGGTACAACCAACAATGTATGAGGTTTTTAAAAATATTTGTCAGCTGGGACAAATCATCACAAGTTGCTTCTAGGAATAGCGTCTTCTGCTAGACCTGATAGCTATGATGGAATGCAGAATGGAACAATAGGTTAAAAGAGAGCAGAGTGATTTCTATTACATGGTTAATTTGACCACCGTATGCTTTTAACCAAGGCAAGTGAAGAGTTAGTGGCTCAGAAACGTGGAAAGGAAACTGTTCCTATAAAGCGTGATGGAAGTCTTTCTGCTCCTGAAAACAAGAATGCCATGCAGGGTTCAAGGGTGAGAGCAGGCAGACAGCTGAGCCTGACCTCACAGCGTGGCCACGGGAGTTAGCAAAATCCTTGAAAATGTGGAAGAATTGAGTAGAAAGGAGGAGTTTTTACTTTTACCAAGAAAACCTGTGATTGTCACCTGAAGGTGTCTAGTATATGTATTTTGAATTGTTCAGGAGTTAGAGTAAATGTCAGTGGGTGAACACAGGAGTTCAATGGTATATCTTGTAGGAAAGAGATAGAGGTATGACTGGATTATTCGAACGTAGAAGTGAAAATACTGTTACTAAATGGTTCTTTTTCTTGTCAAAGTCAAACAAAACAAAAACAAAGGTCTGAAAGGTACAAGAAGAGAAAGTCAAACTGAAAATTTTACAAATTTTTTTAAAGGGAATATGTTTAAATCCTGGAGCAACTATTCAGGCAAGTGGCAGATTATCTTCCCTTTGTTGCCTTCAAATCAACGCTTACCTTTTGAAAAGCTACTTCTTTGCCAAGGGTAATATATAGACTTTAATTCGAGGCTTAACTACAAGGTATGTGAGGGTCTGTGATATGTAAGCTTGACTGTGATGGATGTTCTGGTCTACAAGTCTGTCTATTAGTCCATGGAAATGGATGACCCTTTTTGGCATAGTTGCTGCCAGGTTGCTTTAGGATGTGTTACCTAGGTAAACTGAATTTCTGATGTCTTGCTGCAGTGGAATGAAGAAAATGGTCAGGGCACAATGCTTCCAAAAGCTGTGGCAGAGGAGGGAGAATGAAAGCATGCATGATACTGCAGAAAATGAGAATACAGTGCTGACATGAAAGTGGAGTGAATTAGAAGGGAGAGTGGCACTGAGGAAGCTAGGTGCAGTGTGGGAGAGGTTAGTCACTTTATAAAGAGAGGAACTTCAAGAGCAAGACTGAGTTCTCAGAAGCAATGATTTAAAAAATAATCTAAGAGAGAGCAATAAATATTTTTGCTAATGGGAATAAGCAGGGCAACGATTTTAACAACATCCAAAGGAGCATACAGATCAACTCAACTGTGGGTTTACACTACCTGGTGGGCTAAAATAATAACATAAGATGATTAAAATCAAGCACAGGTTGAACACTGTCAACACAGAGGGGAAAAATGAACAGATTGGCACATGAAATGGAAAGTAAAGATTGTTTGGCCAGAATAAAGCAAATATGGTATGGAAAGATACAAGACTTGGGAATGATACCGAAACAGAGGAGCCAAAGGTGACATGTCAGTGAAAACCTAGGGCAAGATCAGTCCTTTGGGTCCTTCTGTGATCACTGAAGTAGGCAGCGGCAGCATGGTGGGGAGTTTTACGGCAGTGAACCCGGTTTTATACTGGTACCTTCTTTCAGCATGTTGCTCTGGAATTATGGACAGCAGCTGACATCCGTGTCAGCTGTTCAGAGTTTCCACTCTGAGCTTAGAAGAAGGAATGTCAAGGTGCAGTGAGCAAGAAGATTAAATGGCTGTAAAAAAAATAAATTAAAAAGAATTGAATAGATACAGTGATGTTCAACCTTTCTGTTCTAGGTGCAGCCAGGAACTGCTCAAATCTAATGCACTCACAGGAATGTATGAGGCAGCCAGCAGATGATAAAAATAGACCCTGAACAACAGTAATGTTTTCCGTTAAAATAAAACAAAAACGTTTAGCTTTTTAAGAGCATATTATTCCAAATCAGAGTAAGGGCATTTCTAAGTCAGATGACCATGTGAAGTCATGAGGTTGCTTCATTTATTGCAGCATCTTTTTAGGTTGAAAAGCATTTTACCATACTGAGGTCCAAATGATGGACAGTTCAGAAAATATACAATAGATGGTGCCAGACTAAGACGAAGTTAGTAGATTCATTAAGCCATATAAAGACGTTTCTCAAAGTCAGTGCAGCAAATAAGTGATTCATCCCTCCGTAACTGCAGGATTTTCATACGGACTTCGTTTCATGTGAGGAGCTCCTCGGTTGTTTCCACACCATGTGAAGAAGGAAACATGTCAGTTTGAATACATCTGAAAGTGAGAATCTCTGGGTTTTGCTTGTCTGTGGCAGATAGTAATTATGTAAGGATATTGGTTGTCACCGTTGTACGTACATTTTACTCGAGCAGTCTTACATTTGCTGCTATTTTAAATCATGCCTTTAAGTATTAAGACACTGAGGGTGGGTTTGTAGAGTAAATCAAATTTCTGCAGGTATTCTTTCATTAACCATGCTAAAAACTTTAATGTATTACATATTGCATTTAAAATATACGACATATTGTCTATTAGATTTTATATAGTAAAGTAATGCACCTTTATAAAATATAGAGAATACTTTATATGTATGAACTCATTTCTTTGCTTCTCTTACCACCATGCAGTATACAAAAACTCTCTCTTTTTCCCAGTCTGTGCATTAAAATGTAGGACTTTTTCATAACATGACTGTCTAGTTTGTTATCTTTTGAATTAAGGAACAGGGGATGGAGAAAAGGAAACAGTTTTTGTTCACTATGTCTAAAGCTGTATTTCATTTTAACACCTGCTGAACTCAATTACAGTTCAAAAAAGATTAAAGAAATTGTGTATTTGCTAAAGATTCAGTATATCCAAGTGTCTCCAATTAAAAGCAGAAAACAGAAATATCTTGCTGTGTTAGTAGAAACTTTCTAAAAACAAAATTCTAAGAAGAGACAGTTTCAATTTCCTGTTATTTCCATGACTGAGAATAAATCCAGAAAATTACTTTCAGAACAACACCACAAAACTTCCTTTTTCTCTATGGAATTGAGGCAATAATGGCTAAAATTATTATTATTATTTTTTCTGTGATGAAATACGTGTGTGTAGTCAGGCTTACAGATATTGGCAATTCAAATTTCTGACATCTTTCTTCGTGAGGTGTATATTGTAATGGAAAACTTGGTGCTGAAGGTGCCATATGTAAAAAGGGACTAAACTGTATGGACTACTGAAATAAAATATTAATTCTAAGTCTATGCTTAGAATCAAAAGGTATTTACATTTTAGGTACTGGTGTTGAACCGTATTACACTTTATTAGAATGATTTCCAAATTTGGTTATCTTGAGTTTCTTTTGCCTTAAAAAAAAAAAAAAAAAAAAAATTCAAAAAAAATTAATGGAAAAAA
>VXAL01015788.1:121314-168131 GCA_013399475.1 Chauna torquata
TGTTGGTATAGCAAGACCTTGTGTTAGTGGTGTAAATATAACGGAAAGTGTAAGTATCCTAATGTTTTCCATAATCTAGTTATTTCTCTATATTTTTTAATTATGTTATATTTCTGTTTTGTACTGCACTGTAGTAATTTTCGAAGATTATTTTACTCTTTGAATCTTCAGCTGCTAACAATATAGAAGAAAAACCTTTTCCTTTTTTTCTTTTCCTTTTTTTCTTTTTCCTTTTTCCTTCCCCTCCCCCCCCTTTTCCTTTTTTGTCCTTTCCTTTATGCAGCATGTTGCTTGTACCCTTCTTGTCAGCATCATCTTTCTCCATTTCAGACTGCTGCCAGGCACCATGCCTTGAGTATTACCTGTAGAAAAGTGGCAAATAGTGAGGAGCCAGTGGCAGAATTTGGTAATATGCTCCCATCATTTGAGCACTATTGGTTTGTACAGATTTGAGGTCCAAGACAATATTTTGTGTTTGTCTTTGACATTTAGCAATATATGGGGTCTGTTTAAAGATTACAAGAGACACNGTTGTTTAAAAAGTACAAGAGACACAAAAACAGTTTTTTTTTTTTTTTTTTTTTCTTTTATAGTGGTCAAAATTTAACATTTTTCCTCATTTCAGAAGGATTGAGTTTTGTTTACTTACATTACTTCAGAAAATCTAAATGCTTCAAAAGCGTTGAAGACCAAAAGGTTGGCTGAATCAACAATCAACACTGTTCTTTGATAAAATTAAAAATGCCTTGCATTGCTTCCAAGTCATCCCGTTACAGGTTGGAATGATTGTGAGCTATCTTTGAAGCTGTATTAGAAAGTTCCTGGAACAGTAAAGACAGACTGATTTTCTGTCTTTCAAATTACTGCTCTGTGTAGTGAAAAAAAAAAAAAAGGCAGAAGGAGCAAATAAATGATGAAATAATGTATACCCAGGCCTCCTGTAAATACTATGAACTGTATACTCACAAGAGAGAATGAGAAATAAATGAGCCACATGTATGACCAGTGAAATAGAAAGTTAAGCACTTCTGTTGTACAGAAGAAATTCTTTCTTCACCCTAAGTTTACCTACACACTCGTTCTTCTTCCCACTCTCAGAATGCTCAGTACTATTTGATTGTTGAAGTACATAAAAATAATTTGGTAAAAGACAAAACTGTGTAAGTTATACTGGATGGAAGCACTGGAATTCCATGAAACCACGTCTATGACACGTTCATCCTTCCTAATCCCTTTTTATACTGCAAATTTTCCATGGATAAGATGTTTTGGTTTGGTGAGTATTTTTCTATCCCAAAGGCATGGCAAGATACAAAAGCAAATAGAAGTTTAAACTAGACAAATTTAGACAGGAAACAAGGCACAATTTGTAGTAATTAAGGCAATTAACTCTTTAACTTAAATTTAACAGTAGGTATGTAGGCTAGTTTCTCTCCACACCTTTTAAGATTGACAGTCTTTTCAAAAGATGTGACTTAATCAGAAGTTACAGGGTTGTTTCAGGAACTTCTCCATTAAAACGTTATATAATATGGCTTTTAACAAGTTTCGCAAAGTGGTTCCTGGATATTACTTTCAGTTTAAAACAAGCAAGTAGGACTTCCACAGTTAATCATGGTATGTATTTTCATATCTTTCCTTTGTAGTGTCCTGTGGCTGCATCTCAAAGTTCTTCAGCATCTGGTTTGAAAACCTATGGTTTTAGCTTGTTTGCCCCGCTTCCAAGCGTGCTGGCAGTGATCGTGATAGTGTGATAATTGGGGAGCTTGCTAGCGCTTGACTCTGAACTATGTGTTACAGCAAGGGGAAAACTACCTAGGAAGGTAAAGTAGAAAATGTCAAATCTGGTCTTCCAAAAAAGGCTATATTGGACATATTGAAAGAAAAACTGATGTAGAGGGAATGTATGAGTTTGGCTGATGTCAACAGCTCTAAATGTACTGTGAAAGAATCTCCAAATGTTGTGGAACTTTCTACCACATTAGAAAAATCTCATTAATTTCTGGTGATAACTGACAGATTTTCTGTGCTTTTAAACAAGTCTTTTCTTAGTACACTGCAAGTATCTAATTATTTACTCCAAGTATGCTAATTTTGTTAGACTAAATGAGCCCAGAAATTCAATTGAATTAATGTGATTCTCTCCCTGAAAAATACTAAGCAGTCATACAGAGTTTGGGATTTCGGATACAGAGTCTCATCGTCATCAAAAAATTGCTACTTAAATCTTTAAAACACTTCATCACAATAAAGGAAGGAGGAAAACCACTAAAGCATTTGAAACACGAAGTTTTAAGGAAGGTTTGCATTCTTGACAGTCTCTTTTATTCTCTTTTTCTTTAACTCCAGAAGGTTTTGTGTTTTGTTTTGTTTTTTAGGGAGAAAGACTGCATTCTTTTGGAAAGTTTGGCGGACAATGGATGGGGGGTGAATTTAGTAGAACTGAGCTTTGCTTTGATTTTAATTCCTTTAATTCTGTTTCCTCTCACTTCCAGAGAAGAGAGGGCCAGAAGGAAAAAGAGCTGTGCACAGTGGGGAAGAGAACAGGAAAGACAGAACAATGATACAACAACCTTCCAAAACCTGGCAGATTTGAACAGTTTTCTTCAACCTCTTAAAGATGCTGCTTAGAGCTGCCTTCTTGGCCCTGGCTAGGGAAGTCTGATTCTTTTTTCAACAAAGGCAAAGAAGAGAGAGTCAGGACAGAGAGAGGAGACGCAGTGGAGAGGGTGAAGGAGGCAGAGTAGTGAGTGACTGCAGAAGTAGAAGTCTCTGCTCAGGAGGTAGTCTGGATTTAGTGGAACACCTTGCATGGGCTTGAGCTCATCAGATATTTAGTGGGCAGTCCAATGACGCTCTAACAGTATCATGGTGTATCTAGAGGTGTATCTGTATTTGCAGCCAGTGCCTGTTGCTGCTGGTGTTATTTAGCCAATTTCTTGAATATATTTTTGTAGCAGCACTGCCCCATGCCAGCGCATACCAAGAGCAAGTACCTGCAAGCATTGCCTTAGGTACATGCAAACAAAAGCAGAAGCTTTGAGAAGTAATTACAATGAGTTTTTGGATTCCAAGGACCCAGATCTTTGTTTAGAGCATTCTTGACTGTGTTCTTCAGATTTTTTATCATCACACAAAGTGTCTTGTCTGAAGTGTCACCAGTAGATTTGTAATGGCATGAGGAACTGAATATGTGTTCCTCAAACAGTAATGGCTTAATCAAAGAATTGTCATTCCTTTTTATTTACCTACACTTACTGTCTTTGCTTAATGAACATTTGAGTTACAATGAAGAAGCAGATCACTATTTTTACAAATGTTATGTCAGTCCATTGCTGGGATGAATACATCTAGTTTTCAAAGAGACAAAGATGCTACTTTTTTCTATTTCTTTTTTGTTTGTTTGTTTGTTTGTTTAAAAGACAACACTCTATGCACCTGTTGAGTATTGTGTACCACTAGATTTTGTGCTAATACATTTCTGTGGAACCAGAAAGATTTTTCCATTAGGTCTGCTGCCTTAAGCAAATGAAAGACATGACTGACTCTTTCTTTCTGAAAGAGACTGGGGGCCACATAAAATGTGTTAACCTAGCAGCAAGGTGTCATATTTTGGCAAGCATTCGTGCAAGGTGTTTGCTAATGGAAACTTGATGTTAGTAATACTCAAGCAAGTTTGGCGCACAAATCAAATGTTCTGGAGAGTAGCTGCTGAAAAAGCTAACTGTAAGTAGGTGTCTTCTGTTAGAAAGTTGCTAGAGAAAAACCAAAGCGGTCTCTGTCCAATTAAAAACTTCTTACTTGTACGTTTGAAGCTTTTTTTTTTCCACCTTGCAGAGTCGTTGGGACCCTTCTTTTTAGGTATATGTTTCTGGGACATCAGGGTAGGAGATAGTGTTATACATTTACTTAATTTACAGAATTTCCTTTATGAAATCTAGTATTAGGACCCTGTGGGTGGAAAAAGCAGAAGGTGGAAGATTATAATCAATTTGGAGGATCAATTTCCAGATAAATTCTAAAGGAATTTTGAGAAACTGAAGTTCAGCTCTGTGTAGAAAAAAAAAGCTCATGATGTGTTTGAATTTAGAGAACTGTGACGGGATATGATAGCTAAAATAGGTATCCTCATGTTGGCTTTGGTTTTCTATATTCTGCATTTTTAATTGTAAAAGGGCAATCTTCAGTTCAGCAACCTTAATGGACAGCCATCACCCCTTACGTTTACATCCTGTAAAATACACTAGCAAGAGGGGAGAGATCATATATATAAAGTACTGTTGAATGCATTTGGAGGGAAGAGCAATAACAGGAACTATTCTTTTCCGTATTGTTCTAGATGATATTTCTGCAATTTGAGCACTGCAAATAGATTTTGAATTATATTTTCCCATTGTTATGTTACTTTAGTAGTACCTTTTGATGGTAGTACGGATGCTGCAGTCAGAAAGCAGAGTTCCTGCAGCAAAAAAAAAAAAAGAAAAAGAAAAAGAAAAAAGAAAAACTGGTCAAACCTTGTATCCAACATAAATTTAACTTTAAATTGGCAGTGGGCACAAACAGCAACTCTTAGGATGATTTTTTTTTCCTGATTTCTACTCAAGTTTTCTGCTAGATTCTCTGCTAGCTAATGATAAGTTTCATGTAGAAATAATTTTTTCCTGCAAACTGGAATTTGAATTTCAGAAGACAAATCATAAATCTTTTGATTCCTTTCTTTATGTAAGACAGTATAAGAAGTGTTGGAGTAATCCAAAAAATTAACAAAAGGAAGAATTCCCTTTACTTTTCTTCCCTTCCATCACATATGTAGAGGTGACCCGAACTGAAGTGCAGTGAGTATGCTGCTGCAGATTCACAATGAAAGCAGATGATAAGGCAGGAGGGAGGCAGTTTCCTACATGCACTTGGTTGCTCACATGTAGCTGGGACCCCTTTGCTGGCGAAAGGGACTCACAGGCTGTCTGCAGAAACATTTAGCTACGTTGCTGCCCAGTGCTTCAACTGGGCAGTAGTTTCACCCCTAATGCTTTTGCTGGACATGGCCAACCAATTTGCCAGAGGAAAATACAGTCTTTAGCCCTGAAGTCACAAGAACAGCATAGTTAGTTTTTTTTAGTGGTTCTTCAATGATTTTCAGATTGCAGAGAAACAAGTCCCAGCATATTTCCTTCTGAGATTTTATGAAAGCACATAAGCAAGTGGGTATGATTAAGTTTTTAAAATGAAATGTTTATTAAGCCATGTTATTTTGTCAGGCTTCAAGAATGTTTTGTCTGTTATGTTTAGTTCCTCTGTTAGGCATATCTGAATATAGGAGCCGAATATAGGAACAAAGGTGAGATACTATTCCATACAATACTGGTAATATGAGAACACACAGGAAGTTCAAACTCTTAACTAGAAACTATCAGTTTCTCCCTAAATTATATTTATACTGTAGTGAAGGTAGCACTCTCTAGGACCTAATGCAGGTATTGTAACTAGCTGTTTATTTTTAACATAGTCCTTACGTCAGTTTTTCTATGTAGCCCATGAATTCCTGTCTTGCTTCACCATTACCTTTTTTTTTTTTAATTAACACTGGCAAGAGTTGGAAAATAAATGTAACAACAGATGTGTTTCTCTCTTTGCTTTAGTATGAAAATAAGCATTTTCTGTGGAGCATAGTCTGTGTGAAGCAAAAGACTGTGGAACACAAGGAAAGACAGTCTTGCAAAAGAAGTTGTGTTATTTCGTGCTTGCAGATAAGAGTGTCAATGAACAATTGTGTTGTGAATACAGTCTACAAAATTGCTGCATTTCAATTAACAATAGCAATAAAATAATAATGATTGCCGTATTGTTATAGCACTATTAGTTGCTCTCAACCAGCTTTTAGCTGAGAAGAAAATTCAGTTTGCAGAAAACTGTGTCTTTCTAAGAGTGTTTTATATGTGAGAAACATAAAACACAAGCTGGGAAAAGGCATTAGCAGGTGGAAAAATATGATGACAAGGTCATGTTTTGATCAAATTTGGCAAATACCACTGTGTATCAGTTCCCCCAAAGTATTGCACAAAAGTTTCTTAAGAAACCATGCAGTGGTTTGTCACAAACATGTGATGGTCATATTTAGAACAAGGAACTAAGTGAAACACAGCACAGTGTTTTAACCATAATATTTAAAGATATATAAAGACAACTGACTCAAAAGGCTGACTTTGTTTTGGTCAGAATTTGACTGTTTTTGTCAGTTAAAGTCTGACTGAGCTTTTGTGCAAATTAGCATGATCTGTGCTAATTATGACTACTAAAAATGGTCTTAAGCCTATCCCCTTTAAGGTGCAAGAATGCATAGCTTTCTATGTTTATACAAAATAATCAGTAACTTAGGCTGCTTGAAGTGTTAATTTTGAGAAGTTCCTTCAACGATTTAGTAGTTTAGGGAGAGATTTATAAACACTGATGCATGGTGACCCTGGGCTTAACCGTGCATTACAGCACTGTCAGCTGTTTATGTTGCATGTGGAACACATCGCTGGAGCAGATTACCAGCTCTGGTGTTATGTCTTGATTATTACCAGAGTCTACACAACAAAACAAAATCATTCTCTTGTTGCACACAAGACCTCTCTTCAATTTTAATCATGTATTAAATTGTAATTTTCTTTTCAGACTTTCTTACTGGTGAAAGAAAAGGCTTTCTAAAAGGCAGCTCAGTTACAGTAGCCATCCCAAGTTGAAGTGAAGGGGGAGAGTAGTGGTGAAGGAGAAGTGATGACCTGTAATGAGATTCATAACAAGCTAGTATTTCCAAACATGATGTTAAAACTTTATCTTAATCAGGTCTCACCATATTTGTCTTGTACGATGTTGACTGGAACATCTTTGGATTCTGTGAATCATTTTACTTCCTGGCACAACATACTAACTTTAGAGGAGGGGGGGGAAAAAAAGGGGTTAAAATCGATTCCATCTCGCCTTGTTAGGGTTTCATTTCATTGTATTGTGCATATTTGCATGCTCCTACCTGTTTCTACTTTTATCTTTTGAAAGTTTTACCTTTGATCAAGTTATAGTAATTGCAGACTATTCAAGAAATCATTAAAGGTTCTGTCTTGAAGAATATAGAAAAAAATAGAGAAAAATTTATAGTTCTCTGTAAGAGTCTGTTAAGCTGTCAGAAGATTACTTACAGGCTAGTGGACTTTAGCTGAAAAATTAGTTGCTGGTGTAAATTTAATGCATGTCTTGGTAATATCATATTAACCTCATCTATGTTATTTGGAAACCTAGTCCTACGTTTAGCTGATTGGAAGTCCAGGTAAGTCTCAGGTTATTCTCTGTGTAGGCTATATACCCTGTATATTTGTTTCTCTCTTTTTTAAGGAAAAAAAGGTATTGAACATTTGGTTTCCCAGGATATCGTTGTAGGAGCAGAGTTGTGGGTTTTTGTTGTTGTTGTTGTTGTTGTTTTTTTTTTTAACTATTGACTTAAACAGTCTCAACAAAATCTGGAAGAGTTGTGCTCAGTCACCTTCTGAGACTCCTGTTTTTTCAGAACTTGCTCTTGGATTACCACATCACTGTACCTTGTCATGTCTCTGTGGTGAGGCATACACAGAATTTGCTTTGGGATGCTGCGAGGATGGTCATTGGTAAAAACTGGTTATATATGGAACTCTCTTAGATCTTGGGGTCTGAGAAAAAGGTGATCAGCTAAATTATTTTGGTTTATTATTTTGAGACCTAAGGAGATTCTTAAATGACAAATTCTCTTCTTTTGAGGTTTCTAAACAATCTTATAGCAAAGGAATGCTTTACCTCTTTAAATAAGCAGCTTTAGTTCTCTATTAAAGCATAGTAGAAAAAAATTTAAAAGAACATTATTATAACTAATTTAGTTGTAATAATAACATTCCCCTCTACAGAAGGCTATGATATCCTTGTCTAGGGAATGAAGAATTTTAGTATCATTTTACACTACCTAACCCAGGAAATTGAACCATATAGCTTTAAACAACTAAAATAAATAGAATAAGAACGAGAACTTTTTGAGAGGCAGTATCGTTAAAAAAGTTATGTGTGATGCAAAGCCCCATTTGGTGTTATAGTATCTATCTTTTTCTGTTGTGCTTTTTGAAACATAATTTGCTTGGATCAAATGCTGTTTCCTTGGAGCAGGGGAATGGCACAAGGGTGATTATCATGCACTCTTTGAAAGTATTATCTGGTTTTCTAAACATTCAGCAAAGTTGAAATTCCTTATGGGCTAAAAGGAATCCTCCTTTCCTACTAAAAGCATCATATAGAAGGCACTGACCTTATCAGCTGAGGTGCACATAGAAGGAAGGGTTTCTTATACATATCAATAAAATGATGATTTGTTTTCGGTGATACACCCCTCTAGACCATAGGAATTCATTGGTATTTTGATACTGGGAGTATGCAGTCAAGAAGAATTTATGTGCTTTTGGCAAGGACCTGTGATAGTTAAACTAGTTGAAGAGTTAGCTTGTGCAAGGTATTGTGGGCCTGTCGTGCTTATCATTCTTACTTTCTATACATGATCTCATATGTACAGTCTTTTGCAAGTAAAGTAAGAAGTGTTTAAAAGCCATTTCCAAACTCTGTGGAGATTGTGGTAGTCACAACTGCATCTAGGAACATGAGTAATCAGCTCTCCAGTTGTCACACCAGAAAGATCAGAGAAATCACTTGCACTTTGCAGCTGGTGGGTTTTGTCATTTCCATTGCTCTGGCAGCAATTAACAAAGAGCACACTTGGAAGTTTTAATGCACAAATAAAAATACTAACTTTCCTTTGGATTTGAGTGGGTGGTCTGCAGTCCTTCTGAAATCAGTTTTAACATGGTCACTGCAAAAGATGATGCTTTCACAAACAACAGGAGACTCTGCTGCTGCAGTTCATAGTCTTGTGTGGCAGATCATGCAGCTGGCTTAGAGGTCCTCTTCTCAGTGCCCCCAGCTCTCTGGGGGGTTCGCTCAGTTTAGTCAAGGCTGGATTATCTGAGCTGCAAACTGACTGGGCTGTGGACAGGAGCTCAGAGCTGGTCCTGTGCCGAGGTGGCTCCGCTCAGGCAGGGTGTATTTGCTCCAGTGTGGCTCCCAGGTGGAGCAGCGGTACAGCTGCCCAGGGCAATGTGGAGCTTGGGATGCCTGGAGCTTGCCTCAGCAGGCAGCACACAGGCCCCTACAGAAGCACACCCAAAGCTTACGTCTGCACAAAGCCGCTGGGAGTCTACTCCCATTGCTGTCTAATACTGTATGATACAGTTTTTTTCCCCATCATCATTGCAGGAATCCTCTTCCTGCTTTCTCTCTATTACTCTGGATAATGAGGATTGACCTAGCTCTTCTTGCCTTTTACCCATTTTCTGCACAAAAATCCTTGACTGGAGCTAGGTGGTAGTTTAAGCCCACATCAGGCAGCCCAGGTCACAGTGTGGAAGGGGGCCCCTAAAGCCTGTGCAATGCTGACAGCTGTACAGTAATTCAAGGGAGTTACAGAAGCTGGAGTTACAGAAGTGCTCAAGGTCATAATCAATCACCCTGGCTTTGGTATTGATTTGTAGGATGACTGCTTCCACTTGGGCTAAAGTAAGTAGAGTTATTGAGGTATAATGATTGGAGCTAACGGCTCCATGAAAGACCTCACCCTGTAAAGATATAGCAGGACCAAAAGAGGTAAGTTTGCTTGATAAGTTATTTATTTTGGGAAGATTTCTTAGTGCTTTATGGTATGAATATAATGGTGTGAAAGCGTAATCTTAATATAAAATTAAGAACAAGCAGAGCAAGAACAAAACCACAGTTTTGAAATTCTTCAGTAACGATTACAACAAAAGAGATAATAAGTTGGTTAATATAAACCCTGTGTTCTTGGAGAGTGCTGCACGTTGACATGTGTAATCTGTCAGTTCCTAGATCAGCTGGATCTTCTGGATTTGTTTTTGGTTTGGTTTGGTTTGTTTTTTTTTTCTTTTTCTAATAAGATGCTTCAGCTGTCACAAGGTGGTTTGCAAGGTCTGATATTTCACAGCAGCTCTGGTATAAATTAAATCCAGCTGCTATTTGTGGTCAATGGTAGCATGTAGTTTTTTTGTTTTCTCCAATGATTATATCAGTGTTAATTATTGCTAGGTCAAATGTAGAAGGTACCTTTTTTGGGTACAGTTTGATCCCATTTGTATCATCATGTTGAAAAGTTACATGTATTCATAAAAGACATTTAGAATTTGGATTGGTGTACATATTAGCCTGTAGGAATATTATTGCTTTTTTGTAGGCTTAATACATGTTTTTGCTTATAGTAAAATGTCACCATTGAAATGTATAGTTATTTCTCGGCAATTGCTCTTGGAGAGGAAAATGATTTATGAGCTGTATTGGTAAATGCTTATGATGCTTTACACTCTGTTTGATTGGAAATACCTTACTTGTGTAGAAAAGCCAGGATTTAAAAAAAGTACTGAAAAGTATTGCAACTGTTAAAGCAACTATGCTAGTTTTACTTATTCAGATGATCACTTCTATGAACTTAACTACACCGTTTTCCTAAATTTTGTATGTTCACTTAGATAACCTCCCAGTTGTGAACACAATCAATTGTACTGTTTCTTTACTGTATTCACGTATTTCCTTATGACTGCTTACGCATCTGTGCCGTTTGGACAGGGTTGTTACAAAATCATAAGAATATTCATAACTGGACCAACATTGTGTTTTATTACTTTAAAAAAAAGTCACATTCTCAAGGGGGGCATGCTGCTAGTTTTCTCCATACATGCAGAATTACACCAAAATCAAAATGGGTCTTTCCAAGTTTGAACTGGGAAGTGATACAATTTGTATCTGTGTTCACATTAAAAAGTGACAGACATTTTCAGAGACCCTGAGATAATGCGCATGAATTCACAGAGACAATTGTAGTGCACTTCTGAGTAAGCTTTATGCAAAATGAGATGGAATCAGACACCGAGTTACGATATATGTTGTTTTGTCTCAACAAAACTTTTTTACAACTAGCTGATAAAATATAGGGGCTAGTAAGGGGAAACGCAGTTATGCTTCTCGCTCTCTGCAGTTTGTTTAGGTTTTTTTTTGTGATGACATGTCCTATCTGTGCTGTCTTTAAAAGATACATCATCACTTTCATAAGGAAAATGAAGTTATTTGCATTCCTTACTATAGAGAGTAATTAAATATATGGAGATGGATATCGTACTAAAAAGGGAAATAAATCAGTAATTAGACTGTACAGATGGAATAGAGATAATTAAAATATATATAAAAAATTGTCTTTACAAGCCATAAAAAGAAATCCATCTGTTTTAAAAGAAAATATAACCAAGTGTAAAATCAGCTTGACTTGTAATTTTTTTTTCATAGCCCTTGAACATCTGTGAAAAGCACTTTGCTGGTGTCAGTGATGATATTTTTGCTTTTATCAGCAAAGATTTCATTCATACAAGTAGAAGGCTATAAATACAATACACACACTGCTGAGCAGGCAAGTGTAAGTTGGACTGCTTCCATCAAAGGTTTGTCACAGGGGTTCTGCTATTCTGGTTTGAGGCTTTTATTAATGCAGGCTTCTGTCTCTATGTCGCATCCTTCTTGGAAGGTTATAGAAACAGTTATGGTCTGCACAATCATGCCTTCTGAAAAAAATCTGCAGAATCAGTGAGGAAAAAATACTGCAGGTATAAAATAGTATAAAAAATAATGGAAGTTCATTCTGGGAAAGTTTATTGCATTACTGTCCCTTCCAAGTTTTGGATATATTCACACAGCAACACTGTATTGAGCATTGCCTGTCATATTTTTATTTTTTAACTTTCTAGGATGTAAACTTACTTGTTCCGTTATCCAAAGAATTTCCCTTCCATTTTTTTTTTTTGCTTGATTGTTAGATTATGGAGTTTTCTTCTACGTTTTCAGTGTAGTTCAAATCTTTGGTAATACACTGCAAGAAAAATCCCCAAACCTCAGTTATGTGTTTAGTGCCTACAGTATCCTGTGTTCACAGTTCTGAAGTACCCAGTACACCCTTGGCTAGTGAGTAACTCAGCTGGGCTGCTGAGTACCCAAAGTGGCTCCTCTCAGAAAATGCCTGACTTAAACTGAGAAGACCTAAGTTTTACAGTCAGAAATTATCTGCAGTATAGTGCCCAGACAAAACAGTTTTTTGGTTGGTAGAGAGACTACTGAGGAGCCCTAGGTAACGTGCTGTTTTCTGCAAACGGAAATCTGCAGGAGCAGTTGCAAATATCAAACCTCAAATTTTTTTTACTAGGCACAAATAGAACATCATCAGCTAATTTCATCCAAACATAATGCAGCAGTTTACTTCAAAAATAACTTTTCTAAGAAGGGGAAATAAATGATGTGCTTTCCTCTGAAAATTTTTAAAATCTCTGATGAGAAATGAACATCAGATTGATCTAAGTTTTGGTTAGTGCCAGGTCATATTGTTTCTCTGAATTGGGGAAAAACTCAGCTATGACTATGGTTGAAAGCTAATAGGAAATGAAGTAAAAAGAGACAAATAAATGAAATGAAGAAAAAAAGGACTAAAAATCCTATATTTAACTCTTAAGGAATTCATTTAAAGTCTTTACACCATTAGTACTCAAACAGCTCAAATCTAACCACAGACCCTGGGGAGCTGAACTCATTTATCAAACAGAGATACTAAACTAACAGACGTGATAGGAAATTTTGGATAAATCAGAACACATCATATAAACATGCCTGGACTTTTAATCAAAGACTTTTATTTGTCTTTTGCTTTAGTAAGCAAAAGGAAGACTTAATTCTGTGTAAGAAACTCTGTTCTTCTACAGAGCTTATGCTGTTATTTAGTGTAGCCTGGACTGATAGTGCTGCTGTTAATTATGAATTACATTACATTACATTTCTTCCTAGAAAAAGGCTTTATTTTCTTTGCTTATAATTTTGCCAGATTTGAACCAGTTGGTCTGAAATTTTCTATGCCATAAGTGGATTTGTTTAAATTCCATGAAAACATTCCTGCCCTTTGAAGAACAAGATTGGGGAAACTATATTGCTGGTCAGTATTAAGAAAAGCAGAAATGCCTTCTTAGTGATAAACTGGTTCACATTCATACTTGGGCATCGCTACTGGACAGCTAGCAGACTGGTGACCAAGGTGCAGATGCATACTTTCACATCATTGTGAAAATTTACGTCCAGACAGGCTGTTTTTGTAGGAAAGACAAAGACATTTACTCTGTCCAAAGCTGTCATCTGCTGGAAGCATATTTTGCCATCTGACAGCTCCTATCTGCTGAAATGACTGCTTTCTCATTATCCCACCAAAGCGTGCAAGTGTAGTGAGTGGAGGGATGAAACAGAAACAGCTCTGTGCGACAAGGGAGAGTGGGGAAGGGCACATGGTTGGGTGCCTGGGAACGCAGATAGGCAGGGAGCGGGGCAGCGGAGACCAACACAGGCAGAGGAGCACTGGACAGGAGCAAGGATTCGAGGAGAAAATACGGTAGGCGTGATCACAGGTATGGATGTGGCAGAGAGAGAAGTTTTAGGGCATGCACTTTGTAGAGCTGTCGGCAGGAGGTCTCCTTTCTGCTCTCCTTTTCAGTCAGCAGTATCTAAAAGCAGTCTGGAAAGTTTTTTTCTAATTGACCTTCATTAATTCAAAGGATGAAGCATCTGCTGGGGAACTCGAAGACCAAACTGCTTTAACACTAGCAGCCAGGTATCGATGTGGCCCTACCTGGTTGTTTCTGGCCTAGGCTTGAGGCTGTGTGCTTTGAACTGTCTTATCTTGCAGCCATAGGCTGCCAGATCCCGTACCTTTGATCCTGAAATTTCTTGTGAAGTCCAAAATTAGAGAAGAGCAATTATTTATGTCGTATGGATGTGGTAGCAAGTACTCATTTTTGTTTCTGTCAGGGAGCAGAAAAATAACATCCAGAATGCAGTAAAAAATAGAAGCATTGAAAACTCCTGCGTTCAGAAACCGGGGAAGGTCATTCTTAACTCTTCCCTTCCACCAATGTTTTTGAGCTTTTATATCAGACAAGGTATGTAGGGAGATATAATGCCACTTATTAGAGCTACATGTTAGAACTGGAAAATTTAGGATTTGGACATAAAAGCTTTCTTCAGGTCTGCATCAATATCTAGTGAAATGCCACTTGAAAACAATTATTTGGCACCTAATTATATGAAAACTTCTAGATCATCTGAGGAGAAGCTGCAGCAAGTGGGAGGAAGTGTTGACAGAGTTGGAAAGGTGATGAAGTAATTTATTACAGCGGGATTCTGTGTGATGGGTGATCTTTGTGCTTACAGAATATGGGAAGTGGATTAGGTTTTAATCCTTTTAAAATATAATAATATTTTTCTAAAGGGACTTGTGTTTCCCAACTTCTGAATCTTAATTTGAATATTAATCTATAATTTTAAAATTATACTTACTGTAAATTTGGTTTGTAATTTGTTTAGTGTTTCTGGGAAGCGTGTTTTAGCTATTTGTATTACCAAACACTGTATTTATGGAAGTTTGTATTCTTTGCGGCTTAGTTCACATGGAGCTATGGAGCTTATTGAACTTATAATCCATCTCTGGAAGGTAAATGTGTAGGCAATGGAGACAGTTTTGAGAGTGTTGACATGCTTACTGTAATTCTCAAGTGGCTGTAAGCTTTAGAAAAATAGTATTGGTATCATCAGATTTAAAATTAAGTGTACTGAAAATCTCTTTGTTTGATTATGCTGAGCAGCCTTTTCAGTAGTGTCTGAACTGGTAATTCCTGGGTCATTTTCACTGTTTCTAAGTTGGAAAGTTACTCGTGCACTTCACAGATCTGTTTCATAGCCTTTCTAAAAAGACCCATACAGTGCTTATTGGGAATAAGAACATTAAACATGTATGCTTTATATAAAACTAGACAGTTGATCTGGCAAGCAGGTGTGTTCCCTGTACATTCTATGTAATAAGTATGTAGATGATGTTTTCAAGGACTACTGAAGACATCACATTAACAATTCTGTATATGACTTCTGGCTCTTCTGTGTTTGTTTATACGCAGTCACAAATGAAGCTATAAAGCTACCTTGCAGTCGGTCTGTATACTGTATCAGATGCACCAGTCATGTCACTAGCCTATGGAAAATGATAAAAAAGGAGTAAAGTATAAAATCATTTCTGTTTGTATCTTAGAATATGAATCTTCCCTTAGCATATGTTCTAGCCTATATATAGAAAACTAGGAACCTTTGTGGATCTTGCCTTCTTAGTTTCGGTGGATATGATGGCTGTCCAAGATAAAGATAGTGTTTGTTTCAAAAGAAAAATGCTGATCCTCTGTTTCTCTGAACTTATTAAGTAAAAATTGCCTGATTTTTTTTGGTGTATGCTAAGTTGTTTTATTTAATCTTTCTAAAACTGAAGATGATTATTGATATCTGTTGCTGCAGGACATATTCCAGAAGATTTTGATTCTACAGTTTTGAAGCTGGCAAAACTAGGAGCTTGTGACTCTCCTGGGTTAACAAAAGTCACTTAAATTAACTTTTAAAAAGCTACTGGTTGTCAGCTTCATGGGATGTATTAAGATATTTCAACTCCTTGAAGGCAGAGTTATATGTGTACTTTTGTATGCACTTGAAGGCATTATAAAACTGCTATTCAAGGGTCACCAGAAACAGTAATAAGAAGCAATGCTTTTGCATCATTTCCTATTTCAAGTGGTTCTGTTTTTTCCCTCTCACACTTTTAGTCTAAGCAAACTGTTTGAAATTAATAGTTCAGACTACATCAAATATAAACCTCCTATACTAGAAATTGCCCATGTTAAGGCAGTTAGTAAGTGTAATTGTCTGTGGATGCTCCTTGCTGTTATGTGCTGCATCCAAACTTTGCTTGTTCCAAGTGTTGTATGGGAAGGATTTTAAGAAAATGACTAAAATTCAGTGATTACAGTTCTGAATTTATTATATACAAAAGCAGATTTCATGTCATTGTGAGTTAAGGCTCTTAAACTCAACATTTTAGAATTAGGGGTCACTAAGTAATTACTTTGTAGATACCTCTCTTGGAAAGAGAAGGGAGGACCAGTTCATACATCTACAGTTTCTATAAGCTGAGAGGTGAGGTGTAACAGCAAGGTGAGGACGTAGGTTTTTCAGTTTGACACTGGTCTGGAAATGAGTTGATGCAACGTACATGCTTTCTAATAATTTCCTTTACATAACTCATGTAAACGAAGAAAGATCCTTCTGGCTAGATGGGCTTTCTCACTGTTGTGATATTGTGATATTCTAGGTCACCAGTGTAACTATAATTTAGGCTGGTAGTGGTTGAAATATACAGTAGCTGTTGCATAGTTAGACTAAATAAGTGTGAAAAAGCCAAAATCTGAGTTAACAGCATTATTTTTTCTTTTACAAATAAATTAAATACAACATGGTGAAAGAGATCATTGCAATTCCAAATGGTGCCATATCTTTATATTTATACCTGATTTTGAAAGAAATGGCTGCTGGTGATAGCTGTAAAGAAAATATGTTGATAAATGTTTTAAATGTTAAAAAAACCGTAGCCGACAGCAAAGAGAAAAGACCAAAACTCATTTCCAAAGTGATGATAGCTGAATTGATCAGTTCAGCATATTCACACTAGTGGTAGCAATAAAGCAATAATAACTGATTATGTCTCTATTTCCCACTCTTACTGCTTTTTCAGCTTATTAGCGAGGAAGTTCCAATACATTCTTTCTTTCTTTCTTTCTTTTTGATAAGGTTTGTGAACTCCATATATGAGTGAGGTCATTTGCATGTTATAGTATATAGTTTTTCTAGGAATGCAAATTCTACCTGGTTATGAGCCAGATACAGCATCATTTGAGCCCACCTTCCCAAACTTTATCCCAGTGCAACTTGAGTGTACATACACTTTGTGTCTAACTGCTTGTATCCCCACGTTCCACATCTACCTTCAGTCACAGTGCAGGAAAAATAATTTTGCTGCCATGTTTCTGAACAATCTCATTCCTATTATCATATCTCTCGAAAGTTCAGTGCTATTTTCCCTATTTTGTTTGGTATATAAAATAAACGTTGTTTGTTTGTTCTTTATAGGAATTGGTAGGCATGCTGCTTGTAACAGAAATAACAGCTCCCTGTAGGCATACATCCAAGAAAATAAATGTAAAAGTCCTAGTAGGTGGGTCTCAAATGGCTCTGTAATATTTTTTTCAAGCTGATCAGAAAATGAAATTGCATGAGAAAGCATTTATCTTACCATATGATTTGGCCATTGCTAAGAAATAGACTGTTGGCCACCTAGACAGCGGAGTCATTTTCTTATTATTCATCCTATTAAAAATAAATAAGAGGTTATCCTACAGAATTAGCTCCAGCTCTCTATAGTTCTAGTCTCATTACTTCAAGGTATTGTAACACTTCTAGCGAGAGACGGGAGAAAATTGCAATGAACTATTGTACTTTGTTTTGATTTTTAACTTTCCTTTCCCTCTTCCCATCTATCCTACATCCTCCCCTCAAAACATAAATCAAACCAACCAGCAACTTAATAAAAGTGATGGCCAGCTTATTTCTGGACAATTATGATAAAATTTGAGGTGCTTGATTTTTTTTTTTCCTGAATTATTTTCACCCAGAATTCACTATGCTTGAGTATTTCTCCAAATGTATAAAACCTGGCCATTTGTTGTACTCTGTTGCGCTTCCCCACTTGTCAACTTTCTTGTTTTGCATTTTTTGATTCCATGATCTTTATGGTTAGCATTTATTATGCTAACCACATTAACCATCTAACCTATTAGCATCTGTTTTCTGTGTATTTCATCACGCTATGACAGTCTTGGTATAAAACAGAAATGTGTGTTATAATGTTATGCAAGACACAGTACAAGTAGATTATGAATTCCTTCGTAAGTTAATCACTAGACTAGACATGCTTTTGTGATTTGTAAGAAAATTGCTAGAGTTTATTACTGAAGAGCCAATGAATATTCAGGTCTTCTACCATCTGAAAAAAAAATTAGTTTGAATTCTATGACTTGAATTTGAAATTGCCATTAGGAGGGTAATACCACTTTTTTCACAACATAAATCTTCAAATGTGTATTGAAAACAGCAACATTTTCAGCTATAAAGACATAAGAGGCAGTATAAAATGGATTTTAAATTACCACTCTGCAGCAGGAAGACTTTTTCTTTTTACTAAACAGCAGCACTACCTGATTCAGGAACCCAATAATAAAGTGTGTTGTTAAGAGTATTTTATAATACCAGGAAAATGAGGGGTCACTGTTCAGTGCAACATCTCTAGTCCCCATGAAGCATATAACTCAGTAGGCATGGATTTTGTTTATTTTTAGTGTAAGACTAATTGTCAGTGATGTTGTAAGAATACATTCATGTTAATTAATGCTATATTTTCATCCCATCCAGTCAGAAAACACAGCTATGCCTGTGGAAAAGTGTAATAGCAATATAATGAGGATTTCTTCTAAGAAAAACATTGTAACAGACATTCTGCCATGCTTATGTTACTTTAATTGGATGTTTAGCTCAAGGGTGGTTCATAATTTATCATAAACTTTAATGTTAATAAAATCAGCTGGAAGGAAGCTCTACTTAATCTTGATTACACCATAAGGAGTAAAATCTTAATTTGAACATCCCTTTTTTTTTTTTTTACTGACAAAGCAAGAAAGGAAAAGTAGGTTGACAAGGAGATCATGCTGTTCAGCTTCTCAGCTGAGTAACGACTAGATGTAGTGCAAGTGCAGGAAAATTAAATCAGAGATTAAAAGTGGCCTGTTGTGCAAGCTAGCAATATACAGTCTGGTGAACAGCCTTTGTGTCAAGGGAGTGGAGAAGTATAACAGAAAATCTTACCATATTGATTTTGTCTGTTGTCTGTTGGGGAGAGTTCTGGCTGTTTGGGTGATTCTGATTTCTTTAGTTAGGTCTTTAATTCTCCAGTGGTAACTTCTGGGAAACAACTTTTAAAACTCTATCAGGCACTGGAATCAGGTTTCAGTCATTCCCAATTTGTAGAAGTTGCTATAAATGTTATGTTTAACTTACTTGTAAGAAGGGAGTATTTCATCAGATGGAATAGAGAGCCTTGGGCCATGCTGTGCAGGTCTGCTGATGCTTGTGTTTCCTTATTCAAAGTGAGACTTAAAAATGGAACTTCACAATATATTTGCTTGTGGATGTGCTCACCAAGTTAAAAATAAAAAAAAAGTTCTTTATTCACTTGTCCATGTTCATTATTTTGTTTTCCAAAGGTACTGAAAATTCATGTTTTCCGTATGTTAATGTGATCTGACATATGCAAGAATGTTCCAGTTCTCATTTTTTACTAAATACATTTCTCTGAGTAAACTGAGAAAGTTTACTAATATCAGATGCTGTAGGCTTGATCTTTGCAATGAGCTCATGCCCAGACATTGTAATGTGCCATTATTGAGCTACCAAATTGCTTTTGCCCTGGAACAGCAAGGGTCCTCACTGCTCTTGTCCCTTATAATGTCATCCTGGATGCTGTTGTTATCTGTATGTTTAATCCTTTTAGATTCACGCTAAGTTCTGTGCTTCGGTGATGTTAAAAAGTTCAGGCTCCCTTAAGTACTTTGTCACACACAGACTTTTTCCTATTAAGTTTTACATCTGCTGATTTTCGATTTCTCTGTCCTAGTAAAAGAGACATGTCCCATGTCCCTTATCTATTATGTGTAAATTAGTCCCATGTTATTGCAGCTGCATGACTGCATGTTTCCTCTGTAAAGTTAGTATTCCTACCATTCTTAGCAAAAGCTGGCTAGGAGGTAAGTTTCCATTACAGTCACTTTCGGGGCACAGCTCCCAGTGCCAAACTCAAGTCACTTGTGCCCACCTGGCAAGGACAGAGACCTTCCAATGCAAGACCTCTGCATAATAGGAAGACCAAGACCCAGCACTAATTGAGGGAGCAAAGAGGGGAGCCTCGGCTCCAGAAAAGTGCTTTGTTGATCTGCTTTTTCTTTGCTATGTGTCATCACTGCTCACTGAACACTGCATTCACGCCTGCATCCCCAAAAGTGAGCCTAGAAGTGTAAAAGGTCTGGACACAGCAGGTAAGCCCTGTGGTGTGACCAAAGGCCAGCTCACTTCAGCAGGTGGTTGATGGACATGAAGGGCTAGAGCTTCATAAAGAGAAGTGGAAGAAGGCACATCGCCTCCCTCTTACCCCAAGTGGGTAGAAGGATTTGGCACCATAAGTGGGGCATTGCTCAGTGACTTGCTGTAGAGATGCAATTTATACCTGTTTTTTTAATCGTGTAAGAAAGGTCAAGATGACAAGTTAGCAGCATTTCCTGCTGTGGGCAGCCCTTTGTCATAGCTCTCAGACTCCCAGGCCACTGCCCTATAAATGTATATACACAGATCAAGTCACAGTCAAGTGCTTAAATGCACTTCAGTACTCATGTCATCTGTCATTTGTCTGTCAAACCTAGGTACACTGAAATCATATGAAGGGGGATGACAGTCGTGGTCTCATATCCAGAAAAGTGTGTGCAGAAGGGGTTGTAGCTTTTGCCAGCTTTACGTATTATGGTGTTTTGTTTGTTTGTTTGTTTGTTTGTGGGTACAGTCTTTCAGCACTCCCCTGTTCCAACATACCCGTAACTGAACACGTACTCCAGCCAACACCCTTTGCAAGATGTTACATTTCAAGGGCAGTTTGAATGAATGTGCAGGCTTCAAAGCAAATCAAATAAATGTAAAACACTTAAGAGTTTTAAACAGAAAGTCAGTGCTCTGCTGCAAGTGCTGATTTTTATGAAATTTTTTTTATATATATATTAGCAATATGTTCTTCTGGCTCTGACCTGTTTCTCTTTTTAGTTTGCTAGTTTCTGTCAGCCCTTGTCCATTCTGTTACCTTAGATTTTGTCAGTATGTTGCATTTATTACCCAAAACCAGAAAGCCAAGCATCATCTGCTGTGCTTGAAGCAAGGAAACTAGTTAACTATCTAAGATGTCCAAAAGGCTTCCAGGCAGCTTTTTAAGTCTTTTTAAGTTTTCTTGCCCTTAAAGCGTATTGTCCTTCTGTGCTAGTTAGTTTTAAAACGTGTATTACCTCTATGTCCCATTCTTGCCTATGTCCTTAGACTAGCACTCCATGAAAGACTGCAGTGAGTTTTCATCTGGTGCTGCCTGGCTGAATGTAATTTAAAATGGATGCTGCAGATCGAATTTTTAATCTCCATCTTTAAAACTATAACCAAGTATCACTCCTATGCCAAGCTTTTAAGGTTTTCAGTTATGCATGTCTGTTTCTAGTGCTTTTGCTGTCTTTTCATGTGAAAAATCTATCCAGATGGGGCTAATGGATTTGGAAATAGTAATACTTAGACTAATTCTTTGTGAAATATTGCTGATTGTCAATAAACAAAGGCATTTGAGGACAAGTGTTTTTCCAACACTGTTTTTATTGTAGGTGCATAGGCATTAGTAAAAACAAGTGGGAAATAATTTCAGACAGTTGATTCATTTCGTTGATGAAGTTTTTAAACACTGAATTCATGATCTTACTTAATAGAAGTTGGTTGCTGTACATCATACATCATTTCAACATTATGTAATAGTGATGCAGTATAACTTTGTGCTTAATTGGTTGTACAAGCATTTGTATGGATTTTCTTTTAATAATTAGAGGCTTCAAAAGCTTCTTTAAAGGGTAAAAATAGCAGTTTTCTGAAGTGCATTTGCAGTAGGGTGATAACTTCTTAAAATACATATATATGTAATTGGTGAACAGTAGGGAAGAAAACAAGCTGAGTGCCTATGCCTCAAGAGAAATCAAGTTTTAGATGCATTATTATGGATTGTGTTGAAATGCAGATAGTTACAGGGTTTTTTTCCAGCCAATCTCATTTTTTCCTGAGGACCTCAATGACTTTTAAAAACATTTTTTCTCATTTCAGTGCTTGAGTTATTTTTCGTTACTAATCTGATTTGCTATTATGAGTTATGAATATTTGCAGATATGAAAACACTTTATGCTTCTTCTCATATCTTCCTGTATCTGAGGAGAAAATATCTCTAGAATTAAATGGACAAGCAACAGCAATGACAAATGAAGCACTCTGTTACATTTGTTTTGTATATCTGAACAAGCTTTTGTGTTGAGAAACTCACCAACTGCCCTTGTATTAGGCTCCACTCCACGGGGTCTCGCACACTTTCAACTCCTGGCACCTCAGCCATGACCTGGTGTTCCTCTGGGTAGGGTGTCCTGGGCGCCTTCAGATTGATCTTTGGTCTAGCAACCCTTCAGTATTGGAAAAGTTGCCACTTTCATGAGCCTAGTGCTTATTTCTCCTGGTCCCCTGCAGCTGAATACTCTATGTGCAACTGTGTGAACATTCCTGGAACAGCTTAATGTCCCAGGGGATGGAGATGGTGTAGGCAAGGCTTATTGTGCCTTACTAGTTTTAGGAGCACGCCCTTAGTAGTCACTTGTTGACATAAAGAATACAGTGTCAGACAAAGCAAACCCCATGTGCAGTTCCCTGCCTTGTTCTCTTTACCATTCAGGAGCATTTTATTAGCAGAGAACATGTCTCGTAGTGTACAACATTCTCTTACATAGGGCAAGGTATGTTTTCTGAATGAGAAATTTCTTCCAGCATATCTGACCTTTCTTGCTTGTTCCTGTAAGTGAATTAGTCCTCACTACATAAGGTAGATTTGTGGCCCATCCTTGTCCTATGCAGAATTTCTTTTGAGATGCTTTCTCTTTTGCCTTTTTATTCTGTATTTTTAAAATGTCTCTTTCTTACTAATTTCCATTCCTTCATGTGCTTTTCAGAAAACTTTAGGAAACTGATTTGCTGAAAATTCTGCCACATGTTCCTCTTCAAATTATGTTTCATAATATCAGAATACTTCTTAATACAGAATAGTAGAGTCATAGCATAATTTAAGTTGAACGAGACCTTGGAGATCATCTGGTCCAGTCTTTTTATCTTAAAGCAAGATAGGCTTCAGGATTGAGGATCAAAGTTGCAGCAGGTTGCACTGGATTAAAAGTACTTCTTAACAAGTTCCAAAAGTCTTTGCAGAAGAAGTGTTTGGGGTGACAGCATAGTGTGGTTGAATGCATATTGCCATGCAAAGGCAGTTTATATTAATTAGCTGTTAATAAATAATTGTGATGCTAATCTTAAAAGGAGAACTTTTCTGATATGTGACTTATATAGAGAACTCCTCTAGTTACAGAGGACATTGTTGTTGTTGTTGTTGTTTTTTAAAATATTCATGGAAAGTGGGGTGCCGTTTCCAAGTAACTATGAACATCAAGGTGCACAGATCCATTCATTTTTGCTATGTCTCTTGTATCAAGATGGATCAGGCAGAAAATCAGATAAAACTGAGAACAAAAGGTAATTAAAAAGCTTGAAAACAATATTTTTTTGCTTTAATTTTAGCCTCAAATTTTAAACTCAAACAGTGATACTTACTAAGGACTCCTAAAAGCCAATCAGGATGAGGAAAAACCTTTTTTGTCCTAGTAACTGATTACACTGATGTGTAATACCTCAGAGCATTTCCCTTTTATATGTTATAATGATAAATATATTGTGAATATTAAATATGAATAATTGCTTTCATTTAGAACTCTTCATTTAGCAAGAAATGTGGCCAACTAGTGAGGAAGAGAAGCATTTCTAGATGTAAAGCAATTTACCTCAGCAGTTAAATCTCTGGGTTTGTAGTCTTGAAGCTGATTTTTATGTTTTTTTTTTTTTTTCAAATGAATCAGAAATGGTAATGATTTTTTTCTCAATATTTTCTTCAACATTTGAACTGCTGAATTAGTTACTTCAACAGTAAGGAGACCTAGGACTGAATCAATTAAGTAAGAACTTTTGAACTTTTACAGAGCAACCTAAGATGTACAGTTTCTGTAGTGGATAACAGTCTAAGGTACAAGCATGCAGATTCTTCAGTTAGATTTATTCTCCCTTGGAAGTTATAAGTACTGGGCACCATATATTAGAAGCCACAGAATATTGCCTGGTTCTCTGTAGTAAAACACAGGATAGAAAAATCAAAAGCCTGAAAAATGCAACTTGTGAAGATAATGGAATTGCCCATAATCTTGGTGTTGCAAAAGGGAAATTATTCAGTAAAAATTCTTTCTGGGGTAAACTCAAAAAGTGGGATATGTTCTTAGTCCCATGCATTATTACCATGTATCACAAAAATATCACATTTCCAATTTGGGTGTAATTTGTAAATGTGAAGTCAGCTTTTGTGATAATAATGCACTTACAAGAACAATTACAGTGTTCAGATCTCTGATCAGATACACTGATGCACAACTCCATGTTTTATTGTAGTTTATCATTAGACAAATGTACTAGCTCATTTCACAAGACACACTGAAACATTTCAGAGAAGATAATTAGTCATCAAGTCACCATTCCATCTTTTTTCTGTAATCCAAAGGATAGAATTTGATATTTCTGACCAAATATGTGATCTTTAAAGTTTTTTTCTATTTTTTTTTTCTAATGCAAAAGTGTTGGAGACTATTAATTTAAAAGATTTTAATGTTTTTGCCTGTGTGTGGCCAAGTCTCTCATTTACTCAGTGCTAGAAGGCACATCAGGACAGTTCGTTCTAGTTTGCCTAGAAGGAAATAAATATTAGACAATAGATTTTTATCACTTTTAATAACACAGTAAGAAAGGGACAGTTTAAGATCAAGAAGGAAAAATATTTAAATACTTTAAAATACATGCATTATGTAATAGAGTTAATTGTAACTTTAACTTATTTTAATAAATAACTCCATAGCCACAATAAAACATTAATTTTTTTGCTAACGGGAATATATTCTTTATTTTATGATTCAATATTTTTTCTAACATGCTTTCTGAAACGTTCTAACTTAACAGTAAGATGTTAGCAAAGTAACTTACCTCTTCTTTTACTCCTTGAAGTTAAGGATTAAGCTTTTTTTTTAATCGCATATTAAAAAAATATATGTTTTATAGATAAAAACATTTTAAAATACTCTGATTTAAGTTTTAAAAGAACCTTTGTACAGTTTAGTGACTTACAACGAAGATGTATTTTTTTTCTACCTGTAAGTGATTATAGATCACTTTTGTGATCAAATTTTTAAAGCCTTTTTTTTTTTGAAATATAATATGAATTCTGTCTAAAGTACCTAAAATAGCTAGTGTTTTTTGTAGAGTGTAGTTGATTCAGATTAATGGTAGTGAGTAGACCAGCATAATGAAATTAAGTGTGCTCCTTTAATCATAAAAGGATGTGAATACAAATGCTGAAAGAGTTCGTTTTTATTGTGGCTAAAATACTGACTGAAAATTATGAAATGTAGCTTAAAACTTAGGAAATACTGCTTATTAATCAACTCTGTTCCTGTCTCATGCTGTACATCTACCAGGGAAATCACTGAAGTCTAAGTGTTAGCATTTGGAAAGACAATTGATTTTCTTCAGCTTGATCACAGCAAATTATTTAAGGGCTTAGCATGAGAGCATTGTACTGTACTACTATTGATTGTAGGACCACCATCACAACATTTGCAGTCGGAAGATAGAACTTCTGTATATAAAGAACTGTATTTTCCAAGTTATTTATATAGGTACTACTGTAGGATGCTAGACAGTATCTCTGAGCTATTTACAAAGATATTAAAAGAACTGCTTGTTTTTGGGAAACAACTGAAAAGAATTGTTAGAGGATAAATGTTACCTGTCAGCAAGCTCCAAAAAGAAAAAAAAAAGAAAAAAAAATTAATCAAAGTCAACACCTTTGACACAGTTCTTCCACATCTGAAATGTTTTTAGAGCTCACTGACAAGTAGATAACAGCTCTCAGCTCTCCTTTCTTCCAGATATGGAACAGTTTGCTTGGAGACCAAGGCAACAATCTCTTCCTTCTTGCAGGAATAAAGTCAGAGTCCCTGTTTCTGGAAGAGCTTCCAGACAGTCTACCTGAGGCACCAGGAGTGAGCAGGGGACAGAGTTGTGGGAAAGGGTGGTCATACTGGGAGCTGAGACAGCCTTAGTTGAATGGCGGGAACCTGGGCGAGGTACAGTTTGCACAGCATGGCTTTGGAGGGTTTCTCTTGAGTGAGGGCGGGTTGCCACTTCACCTGGCAGGGCGGAAAGCCCAAGAACAGTTTGTAAATCACTTGGAAATATCTTACCCACAGACCTGTTGCCTGAGGAAGTGCATGTGTCCTGCCAAGATTTTCAAAAGGATTTAAAGCACGTGCGTGATTAGGGCTGTTGCCTGGATAGGATAGCAGGCAATGCTACTGTGATAAATCACTTTCAGTAATGAGGCAAATGGATGGCAAAACTGCAGGGGGGTTTACTTGCTGGACTGCAATCATACTCAGTTCATGCTGAGGGCACATGCTTCGCTCCCAAGTCTGACCACATAGCCGATCCCAGTGCACTTGCCAGTGTCTCACTGTGTAACGCCATGCAAGAGTGGATATGCTGTCCTCTCCTGAGCTCTTCCAGTGACATACGGGGGAAGAACAACCACAACTCTGAAGATTACTGAATTGCATTAGCGCTAGTAGGAAAATCAGTTATACCTTCCCTGTGTTCATTCCTCCTTTTTCGTGCGGAGTAGGGAGTGGGCCATGTCTTCAGCATCATCAAAACCCCTGAGCTAGTTGTCATCTGCAAAGGTGAAGAGGGAGGTGGCACACACAACACAGTCAGCTGTTTTAGCCTTCTCCCTTCCACATGCAAATGGAAAGAAGATTGGCCGTGAGTGAGGGATTGTTGCTTGTTGTCACTGTTGCACTGTTACAAATTCATTAGTCCCTCGCCCCTTCCCCATAACCTACATTGCTCCTGTTCTGAAGGCTGGTTGGTGCCAAAGGAGAGGGTTAGTGGCACTAGGTGGACCAAACCTGAGGGAGTTGAAAAGGTCAAGGCTTAGTTCCCTTGAACCTGTTGGCCTCTCAAATGCAGTATTTTCTGCAATTGTTTCACTTAGGTAGTTCAGAGGGTCATATTAGACATTTTGCTGTTTTCTTGCATATATGCTGCTGTACTTGTATGTCAGTGCTGTTTGTTTTGTGTACTTATAGGCTAAATTATAGAAGTTTATATATTTACCATTCTTTTTCTAACATAGGCTTTTTCACTGTACAGGTTTGGTAGATTGGTGTGGTGAAATGTTGGTGAAGTATTCCTGTAACAGAAGGGTAGCTAAGACAAGAACAACATAACTTTATACATCCTTCTTGTATCGTCTCTCTTACATTGCAGGAAAACTTTGAGATTTGGAGTGGTTTTGTTTTTTGTTTTGTTTTGTTTTGTTTTAATTTAAAGCTATGCCAAAAAAAGAGATTTCAAAAAAAAATCTGTTAGTATTAACAGAGCAGCACTGATTCATGAGAGCTTTAGCTCAGATTTGCTTGATATCATTTGGTTTAAAGGACGCTGAGCTGGTTTCAGACCAATAGCTTGAACGTAAGAAAGGAGGTGGGGGTAAATGCTCCATTAAGGTTTGATATTAACTTTTATTTATTAATCTAAGGTGAGAGCAAACAGAAGAGTTATAAATAATTAATGCACAATTCTACTTTTTACAGAAGTCTAAAAAACTAACTTTTAGTTTGAGCACCGCATATCATATTTGCAAATAAGAAGTTAGATCCCATTCTAATGAGTGAGCAGTCCTAATGCTGAAGGCACTGTTAACTGAAATTGTGCTGTGTGCTTGTAAATTTTCTGCTTACCGACCCCTACATACGAGAGCTGGAATCAATACATCAAGTTTTGTTCGTCCTGGGGACAATGTCAGCAGGAAGGCTGTTGATTCTGGTGCCTAAGTTATTTAATGTTAATGATGAGTGAAACAGAATACTATTCCTCACTTTCTTCTGTGGCTTTGTTGGCTTAACCTTATTTCTCCAGGAAGAATTAGCAGATGTGCCTGTCACTATGAGGGAAGAGATAACTCTTGTATACATGGCATTTTACAGTCACTCTTAGATTATAATTAGAATCCGGTTCTCCGTGTGTGGTTTCTGGGTGCATCACATATTAAAGTGATATGTATAGTATGAAGATATTAGCAGGTTTTAACCCCTTACAGTCATTTGGGTAGGAAAATATGAATCCTTGATCTGTTTTTGTGGCAAAATGCTCCACAACATTGTTACTCAGATGCATTACAAACTACAAACAAATGGGTTTGTTATAAAAATAAAGCTATTGCAACCATTGTTTTTAGATATAAAGCTATTCTATTAGGTGTTATATTAAACAGAAACATAAGAAACTGCTGTTGGCTAAGGACTGTGAATAGAGAGAGGATGTAAAGTACTTTGAGCGTAATGTCTGTAGGAAGCTTGACAGCTGCCAATTAGTATGTAATTAATTCTTACTAAGAAGCAAACACTGTGTCATTAGGAAAAAAATAAATGGATCTCTCAAGTCACTGATTCCCCTTTTCACAAGCAATCTGTTTTTTTATAACCTGATCAAACTCAAAGTTGTATGCATTGCCTGTGCTGAAAACCTGATCTAAAAGCTTTTTCTTCTGACAAGTAGAAATTTCCCTGTAATTTCCTACCCAGGTAAACCTATGGCTTGTTTGCTCTCATTAATCTCTCTCTTATTTATTTAATGTATTCAGAGACAGTATGATTCTTATCCTTCATTTTGTGAAGTTAAAAAAGCCAAAGAACATTAACCTCCTCTCACAGAACAGTTTGCCGTCCTGGTGAATCTCATTTGCATTGATTTGGTCCCACACATTTGATAAAGATGCAGGTTCAGATGTGTTTCTAATTGTCTGCTGTGCCTTTCTGAAATACTCTGATGATGAAACACAGAATCTTGTTTTCCCTATCTGTGGAGGAAACACTGATGTTTCATTCTCTGTTCAATTCTCCCTTCACCTTATCTGCTAATATACTTGTGTTTTCTTTACGTGTCACTTATTTACAGTTTGAAAAGACAACTTTCCTAAGATGTTTTGTCACATACCTCATATAACCGTGGATGTATGATTTTGTGTGTTGTACTAAATTTCTGGACTGCTGCTTCTCCAAGTTCTCTGGCTCTTCCTGTTGGATGTCTCCTCCTCTTGTCTGATCATGATGACCTTGACTTTGTGTCATGAGCCGTGTTCCAGGTGTTGTGTCAGTGTCACCAAGTATGGGATTGTTCCTCAGACGCTTTTGAAAAAGACTTCCCTCCAAACTGACTGTTCCCCATTTCAACACAACTAGTTGTTGCCTCTGTGTTATCCAGTTCATAGACATTTTGTAATTTCAGTCTTAATCCTTATCTTCTCTAGGCTGACAGTTTTTCTCATAGCGCAACACCAAATGACTTGTTGAAATCTGTTTTCATGCCCAGAAGTTTATGATCACCCACTGAAAAGCTGAAAGTTGCATGTTATTCTTCTACATGTTATTGAGAACATCCTACTGTGCCTGTAGTTGTACTTCAGCCTGCACCTGAATTGTTATTATTTTTTTTTTTTCACTTACCCTTTGATTAAGGTACGTAGCTTGCTGCTGTTCAGCCAGACAGTATCACCCCCGAGTCAGCTTTTACATAGATTCTTTATACAGAAGAAATGCACCTTGAAGTCACTGGAAAATACTGAATAAATCTTCATCTTTAAGAGAGCTAAACTCTAAAAGGCAGGTTGAAATAAGACCAGTAATAGTTCCTGTTGATCATATTTCTAAATTTTTTTAAAAGCAAAGTTTAGATATAATGGTGGAGAGTTTAGTAGTATTGTAGATTTAAGAAGAACTAGAGTGAATAGAGGATTAAGTATCATGTCTTCACTGTTAAATGTTGGTTTTAAATAAAGCTTAAAGAAAAATTCTGTTAATTTAAAAACCATCATTTGCATTCCATATTTTAATGCAATAGTAAAAGCGTGTTGGTTTGGGCTTTTGTGTGTATGTAGTAAGGACTTTCGTTTTTTATTACATCAGTGATTCACTAAAATTACAATGAGTTCAGAGCTTGCAATGCAAATTACATTGTGCTTATGTATTATCTGTTGTGTTTCTCTGCCATAATAGTAAAGTGTTGCCTTTATTCTAATTTGGTTCTTTTTTTTTTTTCTGTTCCTGCTTGCAATTCAGAGTTCCTTTGAGCGTGATTAGATTATCCACGTTTCTCACCAACTTCTAATTTCAGCTGGCATGAAAAGAAGAAAGCAGAATCTCTTGCCAACTGTTGTGCTAGTTGTGCTGTAAAAATTGTTCAGAAGGCAGCAAACTCTTCAGGAAAGTCACAAAGTCATGCAGTATGAGAAATTAAAATGTTGTGCATCCCCTTATTGAACTGAAAATAACTTCTCCCATTCACTTCTCTTAGTGAACATAAAGTGATAGTATCAAGTCAGAGCAAATGGTCGTTTGACCAAATATTCTGCCTCTGTAGTAACCCGTAGAAGAAACCAAGGGAGAGATATAAGAGAATAAAGGCATATCATGATATAGCTTCAGCTGAGGCTCCACCAATCATTGCCATAGCACAGCAATGTTCTGGAGAAATTAAGTTGTCTGCTCAGTTTTTGAATGCATGTAAAATTATAGCATCTACAGCTCATTGTACCAGTGAATTCTGTGATTGAGCTATGTCAATATTTATTTTTCTGTTTTTGAATCTTGAGAGCCTCATTGTATGTGTCAGAGCTCTCTGTGTGAGAAGAGACAGTGATTATTCTTATCCAACTCCCTTATGGTGCTGTCTTGCGGTTGGCCCTCTCTGGATTACTCCCTTCCACCCTAGTCATCTAGGCATCTAACGGTACACATTCATGATCATTTGATGGCCTTGATTAGTGCCTTTCTCTTTCTATGTTGTCAATTCCAGATGGGACATCAAGGTGTTGACAAGGTACCATGCAAATGGCATTCAAGATTCAGGTGAACTCTTGACTTACACAATGGTACAATGATGTTTCTGATTCCCTCTGGACTAGTCCAGATGATTCTGTATGTCGTATTTGCTTTTTCTTTCATCACTACTGAACAGCGAGGTGGCATTTGCACACAATTGCCTGCTGTATAGTTTTCCAGAGTGCTAACAACTGGCATACAGTCTGCCATCATTCAGGTATAGTTAGGGTTGCCTTCTTCACATGTGCTTTACATTTTTCTGCACAGAATTTAAGCTACTATTTTATTACGTAGACATTCAAAATCATGAGTACTTTTGCAGGCAGCTTTACTTTTACCATGCTGAATGATTTTAATTTAGATTATTGTAAGTACATCTTGTCAACTCCCAAGTCACCTTGTTTTCTAGATCACTTATGACCATACTGACCAGTTCACACCCTTGCACAGATCCGTTCTGCAGGAAAACTAACCATCTATGCCTTTGCTTCCTAGGCCCAACCACCTTGTTTAGACATTTCAGAGAAAAGTTAGGATCATATTGAGCTGATTTCATCTAGATGTTAATAATTTGAGTTATAAGAAAACATTTTTCTTCTACAGAAAAAAAAAAATCTGTGGCACCAAGATTTTAAAAAATGTCAAGAAAAACAACATTTTGATAAAGCCAATATAAATTTCAGATCTGAAGTTCTAAAAAGGTAAAACAATTGTTTTAACAAAAAAAATATGGAAATACCAAAAGGGAATATTTCCAACAAAATGAAATATGTTTCCACTAGCTTAATTGAAATCAACTATTTCAAACAAGTTGTTGTTCTGACTGCTATACCAGCACTTTGCAATGGGAAAAAAAAATCATCCGAACTTTTGAGTATTGTGTTAGCGTATAGTTTCAAGAAGTTAATTTCTCTTTTATTTGTTCCCTGTATTGAAGCAGTGCTTGGGAATTAAGATATGCAATAGATGAACAGCAAATAAGAAAACTTGCTATCTTCAGGAAGAGTTTATAGGTTCAGTGTCATACATGTTCTCAGCTGTTTTCTCACTATTGAGATGTATTGAAATTGTTCAGTAACAGAAGTGAAAATGGATTAGTACAGTTTTGTATATGTGCGATAATATTGTATTGCTGAGTTGATGCAAACTTTTTTCATTGCTGCTGTTAATCTGTTGTTGATTATCAAAAGCTAAGTCATTAGTATAATGGAGTATATCTTGTTGCTATGATCTCACTGGAGCATATCTAATAAACCAAGGCATCTAAAATTGGAATATAATAAAAATGCACTATTTATGTTAATAGAATATTCCTGTTGAATGAGTGCTGCTAATGAATTTGGTGTGAAGCCGAGCTTGTAATTAGTCAGGGGTTATGGAAGAATTTACACAATAAGACAGTGTTTAGTTTTACAGTGACAGTTTGTCATCTGTTAAAAATCTTTGGGGCAGAAAAAAATGTACTCCTTTAAATGAAACTTGCTGTGAATATTCAGATACCATAAGTTAAATGTGTAAAGGTAGTTACGGTTGTTTCAGTTTTACTCAAATACCATTTTGTGAATGAACAAGAGAAACTCAAGTGATTCTTTACAATCAGAGGACTTAGGAAAGAGAGGAGTGTCAGGGATTGTGGAGAAGGATGTTGATACCATTCAGTAACCAAACATCCTTCCCTTCTTTCTTTTGATTTCAAAGTTACACATTTTCTTTCTCTTTCTCTCCTATAAGGGAGTTTTAATGTGAAATTCTAAATGTGAAAGTCACAGATTCAACTTTTTCCAGAAAATAACAACCTTTTCAATATTTTTATGATTAATAAAATACTATTACTTTTGGCATGCTAAGAAAACAGAAGATCTAGCTGTTGGGAGTTGTGACTGAAGGGAGAATATTAAAGCACAGTCACCTTGCAGAGCACACAGTAGACGGCTTTAAATAAAAGGGGCAAGGAAGGATCTTACAACTGGAGTGATGCAAACCTCCCTTGATCAGCTAATGTTTTCTCATGATTCATGTAAATCTTAGGGGAAGAAGGGAAAATGACTTTTCCAAAGATACTATGTCGTCACCCAGGCCATTCCCAGGTACTTTTCTCTGGGTTTCAGTCCTTTATCCTGTAATCTGCCTGTCCTGCCAGTGTCCATCTCTCATCCACGAGGAAGCCACATTTTGATTTCACCAGCACTGCTGGTGAACCCTGCCCAGAGATGCTGTGGAGTCTCCCTCCCTGCAGATCTTCAAAAGCCATCTAGACATGGTGCTGGGCAGCCTCCTCTAGGTGTCCCAGCTAGAGCAGGGGGGTTTGGACATGATGACCTCCAGAGGTCCCTTCCAACCTCAACCATTCTGTGATTCTGTGATTCTGTGACTCAGTACTGATAATGTTGGTGCCAGTTCTCTGTGATAGCAAGGAAATCACCCAAGCCGTGTCCTTGGTTCGTCTTATCTCAAGAGAGAACCAAAATACATCTCTATCAAGACAGGGCAAATGTGGTCTGGCAGCTTTAGACAGGAGATGTTCTGTGAATGAGGAGTATTTGAGTCTTTTTGTAACTGTGTACGTCTTTTTCACCGGTGCTGTCACTCTGGAATAGTGGTTACATTAAAAGAAAATTTAAGATTGCTGAAGGTAGTTTTCAGAATTAGGTGAATTTTTTTTTTTTCCCTTCCACATTATGACTGCAGTCTCAGAAATGCTGACCTGACTAATAATGGTAGCTGTGTTTCTTCAAGCACAGTCATCTAGGGCCTGAATGGGTTGGGGAGGGAGATTCTAGAAACTTTATATTAAATGTTTATGCTTCTAAATATGACAATGTATATTTCTTGTACATGGTAGTGACTTTTGAATAATTGCCATGGATCTTAGCATGTTAAAAGTTATTTTACATTTATTACCCTACACTTATTATTTCTAGTAGCAAAACCTCTGTTCTGGAAAAAAATTGCAGTAAAATGGACTACACGTTTTGAGTCTGAGACATTGTGTCATCAGATGACAACTTTTTTGATTTCCTCAGTGTATAAAAGACAAACTTCAGTACCAATCTCAAAATCTGATTATAGCTCAAGGTTACAACACCTCCTTGAACAACATTTTCTATCTAATTAGCACATTTTCCTTAGTTATTAATTACAGAGCAGTCTGTTTTCAGATGAAAAAAAGAGCAGCCTCTTCTCCTTTATCTACTACTTACTGGAAATTATTCTGTTTCTGTGGAGTTAGTAGGTATTAACTTAACAAAGGGTTCTGGGTCTTAAATATATTTAGGGACTTAAGGTTCTACTCCTCCATACCGCTCTCCTTTTAAGAAAGAATATTCATAACATTAAATGTATAGTGAGCTATGTGCACTTTTAGAGAGGAAGCTGAGTCAGAGAAAGTTTTATAATGTGTTCATAGTTCAGCTGTTAGCACAGAAGGGTGTAAAGGCTAGGTATTCTAAATCCTAGACTTGTGCTTTAGCCGTAAAATATCTTCTAAAAAGTGAAGAGACACATTACATTTAGTAATTTGACAGAAGTGGAATGACTGTTCTTGTCGCAGAAATACGTTGGAAATTACTCAGGTTGAATTATACTAGCATGATCTGTAGTTTAATTGACATACTACTAGATGCATCACTGCCAGCACACATATTCTAGTGATTACATTTCTGGCCCTTAACTCTTTGTCCCCTTGTTGGTCCCCAACAGAAAAAAAAAGAAGTTGAAATGAAGTCCATTTGCTTAATGAATGTTAAGTAGCACTATCCTTTTGTGTATGGCTGTAGGAAATAAAAGCAGCTATGTGCTCCATAGATATAAATCCAGAATCTTGTTAAAAAAATATCCTCAGTGGTACTGTTTCAGTAAGGATCAGTGCTAATAAGATGTAGCTGAAGACTTAATGTTTCATGAATAGTATCATTCAGCCTGCACACAGGAACTCAGAAATACTACCTAAAGACCTTAGTTAAGGATTTGGTTTAGTTTTGCAGTTAGATGAAGTAAAGATAATTCCAAAATATCTACCTTTCTTTTTAGTTGGAGGACAATATTTGCTTACTGTGGGCTGTACTGAAACTGAGACCAAAGTCAACCAAAACCAATATGTCCTGTTGAATACTTTAAAGTTAGTGCCAAAAACAGCTATGATCTGTCAGAATTCCTGATGATCAACAGTATCAGTGTGGGTCATTTTGTAGGTAGATACACTTCCACTTAATGTCTTTTTTTTTTTCCCCCCTCTCTGTTTTTCTAGATGCAGCAATTGTTCCATGAAAACTATGAACACAACAGGAAGGGTTACATTCAAGATCTTCACAACAGCAAGATTCACACAGCCATAACCCTTCATCCGAATAAAAGACCAGCCTACCAATACAGGCTGCATAATTACATACTGAGCCGCAAAATTTCCGAACTGCGCTATCGGACCATCCAGCTCCACAGGGAACGTGCCCTCATGAGCAAGCTCAGTAACAGTGAAATAAATAAGGAAGATCAGCAACTGGGAGTGATGCCATCTTTCAATCATTTCCAGCCACGTGAAAAGGATGAAGTCATCGAGTGGGAATTCCTGACAGGAAAATTTCTTTACTCAATGGTGGATAGCCAGCCACCCCGGCAGAGCCTCAGCAGTGTCCTGCGGGCTGCACTGGATGACGCCGTGATGCAAGTCATGGAAATGATAAACGAGAACTCTAGATCTAGAGGAAGGCTGATTGATTTCAAGGAAATACAGTATGGCTACCGCAGGGTGGACCCTATGCATGGGGTGGAGTACATCCTGGATTTACTGCTTTTGTACAAAAGGCACAAAGGAAGGAAAGTTACAGTTCCAGTGAGACGTCATGCTTACCTTCAGCAATTGTTTAGCAAACCTTTCTTCAGAGAAGCAGAAGAACTGGATGTAAGAAGCCTGCTAGGGGATACCAACATTGACACACACACTTTCTCTTTCCTTTCAAATTCTTTAAAGATTTTTTCCTCATCATTCCAAGGCACCAAAGACATTGGGGGACACAGTAACAAGAAAATACATATTCTTGTCCCTCTTATAGGAAGATTTGACATTTTCTCAAGATTTATGGATAACTTTGAGAAGACTTGCCTGATTCCTGGGCAGAATGTAAAGTTGGCAATAATTCTCTTCAGTTCCGAGTCAGGCCAAAACTCCAGCAAACACATACAGCTCATGAAAGAATATAGCATTAAGTATCCTAAAGCAGATATGACTCTGATTCCTGTGGCAGGAAAGTTTTCCAGAGGTTTAGGTCTTGAAATGGCCTCATCTCAATTTGACAATGGCACTTTGCTGCTGTTCTGTGACGTTGACCTGATATTCACACCAGACTTCCTCCATCGATGCAGAGAGAACACTATTCAGGGAGAACAGGTTTACTACCCTATCATCTTCAGCCAATATGATCCAAAAGTAGTATATGGAGGCAACCCTCCAGCTGACAGTAGTTTTGTTTTCACAAAAAGAACTGGATTTTGGAGGGAGTACGGATTTGGAATTACCTGTATTTACAAAAGTGATCTACTTACTGCTGGTGGATTTGATACCTCAATTCAAGGCTGGGGACTTGAGGATGTAGACCTCTATACTAAAGTGATAACATCTGGCTTGAAAGCTTTTAGAAGTCAAGAAGTAGGAGTTGTTCATATTTTTCACCCAGTTCAGTGTGACCCCAATTTAGATCCAAAACAATACAAAATGTGCTTAGGGTCCAAAGCAAGTACATTTGCTTCTGCCATGCAGCTTGCTGAACTCTGGCTAGAGAAACATTTGGGTGTCAGGTACAATCGAACACTCTCCTGACATCTCAATCCATTTGGCCTTTTAAGGGGAGTTTACCTCATTATTATTATTTTATTTCACTGTTGTATTTTCAAACTCCCTCCTTGTCTTCCAAAGACCATTGACCTCAAACGAGATGAGTCTGCTGTTCACTGATGTTTCTTATACCTACTGAACTGGTTAGGTGAATTCTTTCAAATTTCCTTTATTTGAAAATCAGTCAATTCATGGCAATCATATGATCCCGTGGAGCACATCCATCATGAGAGACTGCATCAGAAGAATGTTCTCTTTGGGCTTTAGGATGCGGTATCATCTTTGTTGCATTTCTCAGACTTGATGTGATACAAATATTTACTGGTGAAGGTACCACAAAAGTGCTTTATGCTTCTTCTGGGGATGGAACTCTGTTAGATAAACTTGAGTTTTATAATTTATATCAGGACTTATATGTATAAACACTACTTTTCTTCATCTTTAGAATTTTTAAAGTAAATGAATAACTATGATTGTACCTTTATTTTTTAAAAAAAAAAGAAAAACTGAGGAGTTACTTGCAAATGCAACTGGTACTGGCTACCAAGGTCCTTAAATGTCTTATTAGAATAACAAACTCCGCATTGTTGTTCGCTATAAGTGTAAATGAACTTTATTTTCACAAGGAACAGAATTTAATCAAATCCTCACATACACTTTAGGAGATTTGTGAACCAATGTCCTTCATTTGCAGGCAAGAAGAAACGATGACGTAACGTGGTTATTTATGATAAAGTGCAGACATACAGTATTGTTTTTTTTCAAACACATAGCAAAAGTTACTGTTTCTCTTTTTAGAATGAGTATCTAATATATAATTTTCATTTACATTCCTTTCATAAAGCTGCACTTGGTACAGAGTGTTAGAAGTTAAAGCTGTATCTTTTTTTATGTTTTCCGTGACTATTGGTACTCAGAAGCAATTTGTTGTTAAAATTAAAATAATTGTAGAATAATTATTTAAGTTTCAAAACTTACTATTGCTGGTCAAAACTCCTTGCCAATATATTTATATTAGTGAAGGTTAGAAGACTATGTTAAGATCCATCTTTCTGGACAGCCTGACATTGTCATATTACTGATTTACAGAGTAAAGTATTTAAAACGATACCAACATAAGAAATAATGAAAACAACTTTTTGTATTTTAGAGAAATGTTTATATGGGGATATATATATGTGTGTGTGCGCGTGTGCATGTGTGTGTGTGTGTGTCCCTATATATATATATATAAGTATATAGAGAATCATTTCAAAAGATGTTCCTCTTTTCAGTTCAGACAGTGATTTGTTACAATTATTTTTACCACATGCTTCGAACATTTCATGTTATACTGTGGTAAGAGCTCAAAGGCATCCAAGAAACCATTAGCATTCAGCCAAACTTAAATTAATAGAGTGGGTACGTCTAATAACCTTGGTACCCTGGATTTCAAACTGTAATTCAAATTGAACTGGGCAAATAACAGTAAGCAATTATTGAAGTTTCCATAGCTTAAATACTTTTTCAACAGTGACTGACTTCCTCTGTGTTTCCTCTCAAACAACAACCAGGAGATTGAAATTTACTGACAGGTCTATTTGTGTGAACATATCCTGATAAATTTCCTAAGGCACCAGGAGGGTGTGTAGGTCAGTTAATGTCTTTTGTCTGTGGGTGGCTGTTCTGGATTTGCTATGCAAGGAAAAAGGCATCCCTGAAAGTGAATGAGTAAACTCAGAAGAGTTACAGTACTGGCCGTATCCTTCTTCTATGCTTTAAGCAAGGCCATCCCATCCCCATTGCCTTGGAAAAGGTAGTAATTGGGGTAGATGAGCACAGACAGAAAGTAACTCATGCTTGTCTGCACTCTGCAAGGAGTGCTTCTTGCTTGTTACTCTCCTGGAGAATCTTTCCTTCCTAGCCCAGTATTGTTAGCTCAAATGTCTGGGGAAAATAAAATTCAGTATTAATTATGAAGGAATTCTTGCAAACCTCTCTTTCAATATGCATGAGAGCAAAGCTCTTGCTTTTTTCAGTTAGGCAGCCAAGAACAAGGAACATGTGTTTTATTTGATTAATCTTGACTAACTGATGCAACTCAGATTGCAAATATCTGAAAATGAATACCTGTTGTTAAATGTTTCTAATGATTTCATAAACATGAATGAAAATAATGATTTACAAACAAGTTTAGGGAAATCATTATCTGCCGAGGTATAATCCAGTGCTTATTTCAATTTTTTAACTTAGTGGCCAGAAAGTATTTGCTCAGCTGAAAGTATAATCGTAGACTAGAACAAGAAATGGAACCAATCATTCAATGGGGATCAAGATGCATACAGAGGGCTTGCAGGATCAGGTCCTATGAGATATAAGCAAAATGCTAGTGTTTACCAGTACGAATATTTATTTAGTGTCTGACTGGTTCATTTGTTTATATGATGAATTACTTTGTTAAAAAACCTGATTATAAATGTTTATTATGAAATATTGCATTGTCTTTTGAAATAACTATCCTGAGATAACTTGAGAACTTGTGTTAGTTTGTTTAAGGAATAATATGCCTTCTACGGAGATCACATTAAAAAAAAAAAAAAGAAGCACAAAAGTGTTTAGAGTAATGTTATGGATGTATAGATTAAGATGGAAATGTCTGTGCTAATTAACTGTTTGCTTTTGTCTAGTCTGAATCAAAATCTTGATTGTAAAATGAAATTTCTATGTGTATGATGTCCCTTTGTAAATCCATAATTAATGGATTCACAATAGAGCATAATAACCAATTTTTCCAAAACCTCCTTACCCTGGAAATAGGTTCACTGGTTTCATTGCTGGGAAGCAACTTGCAAACTGCTTGCACTCTGGCTTTTAGACACTGCCTTTCTCCAAATGATCTCAGAAATCCCCAGAATCTCAGAAATGCTGACACCAGCCCCATCCTGACATGGTTTCCTGTTCACAGTACTTAATTTATCAGGGCATTTGTATTTTCCAGATGAAGGAAAGACATCAGGTTGGGCTTCCTAAGCATTGCAGAGTATGCTCTGCATCAGAGTATACTTGTTCTCAAGCTGGGGAAAAGCAGAGGGCTGGGGAAAGGCGAAGGGCTCAACTGTGGGAGTCTGCTTCTTCTGTCCAAGGCACCTCCTTGCTGCTACCAGTGCTGCTGGACGCCTCTCCTTGGAGCTGCAAGTGGGCAACCTGAGCCACTTGCTGCTGCTTGCTGCTTTTGGGAAGCAAAAAGGCAATTTTAATCAGGGCTTGGGAGGAGTGAATGGAGGATGTCAAACTGAGGTTTTATTGGGTTGGGGTGGCACGGAGTCTTGTGCAGAGCCTCAGTCTCCCTGTCCCCAGGTGGAAAGGGGAGTCTGGTCCCTCTCAAGTTCCCTATTTCCTCTTAAGTGACTTCATGAAGGAAAGGAAGGGCAAAAGCATTAGTCCCTGCACTCGGTGGGGCTGGTGGGTCTAGACCATGCACTTGAAGACCTACCGTGCTGTGGGAGACATGGGGAAAAAGGTGCCAAAGGCTTTGTACCAAAAAGTGGTGCAGAGAGAGGTGCCTTTTGCACTCACCAAAGACTAGAAGGATGAGCACAAAAGTGCCTTTTGGAGCCTTTGTACCACTGTGTGGTCAACATTGCCACACTGCTCTTGCAAAAGTTATAATGATGGTAAAATGGCTCTTAGGAGTGCACTGCAGATCCTGAGGAAATGGGGAGATTTCCAAGGAGCATGAGTTAACAACCACTTTCTTTAAATAGAGCAAATAAATAATTTAAACATCTTTTGGTTTAGTAATTAGTTAACACATACTTTGCCACACAGGGAATTTTGCTCCAAAGAACAAAGCTAGCTTTAAGATAAAAACAAAGCACATCTGCAGTCTACATCTTTTATTTTCCTGCAACTTGAAATCAGTTGAAATTATTGGAGAAAGCTAAGGACTAAGAACTGGTGAGTCTCTGACTGGAGGACTGTCTTGTGTTTCTGCTCTATTTTTTTAAAAGAGAATCAGATGAGGGGGGAAAAAAAAGAAAAAAAGAAAAAGAAAAAAAAAGAAGGCCTGTAATGGATACATACAAAAATCAGCCACAATGTGAGGGTAGCCATAATGATTATGGTTCTAAATTGCAGCACAAGATGTATGATGAAAGTCTAACTATTTACAGTAAGTGAATGCCACTGAAGGTTTTTCTCTGTCGTATGTCTGTAAGTAACACATAAAGTTAATTAATGCTGTCTTAATTCTTTTACTTCTTAGAAATCTTTTCTGTACATTTTCTTCTGTCAGCATTTATTCGCTTGATTAACGAGCTGGTTTAACATGACTTATCCTCTCCTTCCCATTTTTCCTTTCCTCGGGTCTTCCCATATGCAATGTATATTGCTGTAATAGTTGAACATTTTTGAGCTAGCATGAGATTTCTGTTATGGTTTTGTGATGTCACAGCCGTATAAAACTGCTGAACTAGAATATTTTCCTGAATGAGTTTCCAGTTCTACTTCAAATTGTTTCCATTTGCCTATACACAAATATATACTATTTGTCACTATAATTTAAAAGTGTTCTGAATATTATTACTTCATCCCTTCCTCTGGACTCCTTCATACCGGATTCCCACAAAGGCAAGGAAATGCAAAAGCTTTCCAATTCTTAAAACTAGGAAAATAAATAGAACCCAGGGATTTTCTTGATCTCTCTTTTTTTCCCCTTCAAATCTTTTATCTAGAATCCCAGAAGCAGATTTAGCAGTTACATAATTTTTAATAAAATAAATAATGGTTATTAAAATGTGAGACAGCATATATATGAAATAGATGATACAAACTGTGCTTTTATTCTCTTGTTTTCTAGACATCTACGTATTCAACAGATGTTTTCCTTTTATAGGAACTTTGAAGATAAATTAAAGCATCATTGCTGGTTTAGTGTTCATTTAGCATTAGTGGAGAGCTTAGCCATGTAGGTAGAGATTGGAAGATCTACTATATACTGTAGCCTGCTGGATTTTATTTCTTTTGTAGTGCTGGTGGGAAGAAGATCTCTGCGTAAGTGTCTCTGCTGTGCATAGGATGCCTGCAGTGTGGTAATGTTCTTCATGTCAGCCATGTCTAGCAACAATTTTAAGTGACTGTGGGTGTGACATTCAGCTTCATACAGCAAGCAAGACTTACCTTATCTGAACATGTGAGAGACTGATTCTCAGATTCAGAGGTACTCTGCTGTGGCATACTCACTCCGTGTTCAGATGGTAAATACATAGCTCAAATGCATCAGCTGCCACAACTTCTGTGCATGTCCACTGAAGACATCCTTTCAGAAAGGAGACCACAGCAATATCATGGGCTCTGTGAAGATATTCCTAAAAAGGATGTATGCTAGCTAGCATAGGTGCCAAATACCTTCACTTAGTCCTAGTAAATAGCCTTTAGCTGATTTCATCAAAAAAGGATAGAAAGAGCAAGATGGGTGATGCAGAAAAACATGTTTGTTCTTGAGATCATGATATTTGGATATTTAAGAAGCTTTCATGACTCACTCTTGCCCTGGCTTAGGGTAACATGGAGCAATAAATTATACATATTTTATACACTCATCAATGTACTGCTATTTTGGGTAAAGAGAAGAGCTGACTACATGCTTTGACAATGATAACCGTGAAAGAATGGAGGTAGAACTGCAGAGCATAATTCAACCTCAAAACTAGAATTCAGATCTGATCCCAGGAAGTTTCAAACCAGAGCAAGGACAATTCTCCTAGCTGTCTGTCTTGAATGGAGATAAGAAGTAGATACCTGTTCATACAAAATATGATGGTATCATGGGATCCACCTTCATGCTTGAAGTGTGTGATTACTGGGAACAGGCACAAAGTCCAATCACAGTGCTACTACCAATTTAAGAAAAAAAATGAGGAAAACAGTGAGTAATGCAGTAAAAGATGTTTCATGGATGACGGGATGGATCAGAATCACGTAAATCTGGAAGTCCTGTGTGTCTCTTTTATTTTAAGAGACTGTAATGCAAAATTAAAGTAGAACTCAGCTTTCCTTTTCTTCCTTGCTTTGCATTCTACTTGTACATGAAAGGACAAGGGCTGAAACAGTCTGGAGCAATACCAAAACTATAGACCTTTTACACCTACTTTGTTTTGAGCAGCAAGCCCAAATTCACTAAAGTGATGTTTTAACTGGCAATTCTGACTTTTTCCTGTTCTCTTTTTAGATATGACACACTTTATTGTTATTTAACTGGGCATGAAATTCTTGAGAGCTTGTTCTATTTGTGCCTAAGATGCTCTAGTCTTTCTGTTGTAACTTCATATATTACACTGTTATCTCTTATATCACTGATTTAAGTGAGAAAGAGATTTTCCATTTTAGGGCTAGTTCTCTTTAATGTTTTTATAAATTATCTGGATGCAGAATTTGAATGCATACTAAGTAAGTTTTCAGACGACGCCAAATTCAGAGGAGCTGTTGACTCCATCGAGGGTGGAGAGGCCTTGCAGAGAGATCTTGCCAAATTGGTGGGTTGCACCCCAACTGCATGAAATATAATGAGCAAGTGCTGAATTCTGCACCTGGGATAGAGTAACCCTGGATATACCTACAGGCTGGGGGACAAGAGGCTGAAGAGCAGCCCCACGGAAAGGGATCTGGGGGTTCTGGTCAATGGCAAGTTGAACACGAGCCAGCAGGGTGCACTGGCAGCCAGGAGGGCCAGACGTGCCCTGGGGTGCATCAGGCACGGCACTGCTGGCCGGGCGAGGGGAGGGGTTGTCCCACTCTGCTCTGCCTGGTGCGGCCTCACCTCGAGCACTGTGTGCAGTTCTGGGCACCACAGCATAAGGAGGACATGAAAATGTTAGGTGTCCAAAGGAGGGCTATGAAGATGGTGAAGGGTCCAGAGGGGAAGAAGTATGAGAAGCAGCTGAGGTCACTTGGGTTGTTCAGCCCAGAGAAGAGGAGACTGAAGGGAGGCCTCATGGCGGCCTGCAGCTTCCTCACGAGGGGAGCGGAGGGGCAGGGCTGATCTCTGCTCTCTGGTGACAGCGACAGGACCCGAGGGAACGGCATGGAGCTGTGACAGGGAAGGGTCAGGCTGGGTGTTAGGAAAAGGTTCTTCACTGAGAGGGCAGTTGGGCAATGGAACAGGCTCCCCAGGGCAGTGGTCATGGCACCGAGCCTGCCGGAGTTCAAGAAGCATTTGGACAACGCTCTCAGACACATGGTCTGATTTTTGGGTGGTCGTGTGTGGAGCCAGAAGTTGGACTCGATGATCTTTATGGATTCTTTCCAACACAGGATATTCTATGGTTCTATGATTTCTTTAAGCAAAGACTTCTGGATGGTAGTATGCAGCTGGTGTAAAATAGCAACTACAGTATATGGTTGGAATAGAGTATGTTCACCAATAGTCTTTTATTTACTGCATTGATACAATGGCTTTGCTGGATAAGAAAAATAGAATGAGTATGAGTTATGACAGAGTATTTTCTGTTGACAAAACTGAGCAAATTTATTTAAGTGACTGGGGCCAAACTGAGCACTGGAAGTGCGGTGATGAGCCGTGCACCCAGCATGTGCTGATACAAGAGAATATCCAAGGAATATAGATGCCTTTGACAAAACAAGATATAGGAAGATGTCTCTGGTAAAAGTGAATAGGAAATGCTGCATTTTCTACTCCAAAACTGCCTACAGCAGAAAGTTTGTATTGCTTGTACAATTATAACAGTGTCATCTCTTCTACTGTAATCAACAGTTGTTTAAGGGAAGGACACAAGTGCAAATCCCTGGATCTGACAGTCCTACAAAATAGCCAAGAAGTGATCAAGATTTAGCCTACAACACTCCTAGAAGATAGCCCACTCTGACAGAAATATGGGACTAGACAAAGAAGGAAGCATAAAACCAACCAACCAACCAACAACAACAACAAACAAACAAAACAAAAATTTAAAAACAAAACAAACAAAAACAAAGAGAAAGCTACTTTTCTTCTTTTCTTTTGTCATGGTTTAGCCCCAGCAGGCAGCTAAGTGCCACACAGTCACTTGCTCACTCTCCCCAGGTGGGATGGGGGGAGAGAATCAGAAAGGTAAAAATGTGAGAACCCATGGGTTGAGATAAAGACAGGTTACAAGGTAAAGCAAAAGCCGCACGCACAAGCAAAGCAAAACAAGGAATCCATTCGCTGCTTCCCATGGGCAGGCAGGTGTTCAGCCACTGCCAGGACAGCAGGGCTCGTCACGCGTAGCGGTTTCTTGGGAAGACAAATGCCATCACTCCCAACAGCCCCCTCTTCCTCCTTCTTTCCCCCAGCTTTTATTGCTGAGCATGACACCACATGGTATGGGACATCCCTTTGGTCAGTCTGGGTCACCTGTCCTGGCTGCTTCCCTTCCCAGCTACTTGTGCGCCCCTTAGCCTCCTCGCTGACAGGGCAGCACAAGAAGCAAAAAAGTCCTTGGCTCTGTGTAAATACTGCTCTGCAACAACCAAAAACATCACCACTATTTTCATCAAAAATCCAAAACACAGCATTTTGTGAGCCTCTCTGAAGAAAATTAACTCTGTCCCAGCCAAAACCATGACACTTTGCATACGTTTGGCATGTTGCTACTCTCTGCAAGAGCTACCAGGTCTGGCTGAATTCAGCTCAGCACTAGAAAGGGAAGCCAATCTGTCAAGCCTTGTGGAAAGGAAGCATAAATGCTGTGTATGCATCAGGAGCAGACACAGGTGGTCAATGGGAAGGAAAGTGTATGGGAAATTATACAAGGAGCCAAGAAATTCGATTTCTTTTTTTGGTTTGTTTGTGGAGTAGGTCCGTTGACAAGCAAATTTACTAGCCCTGATACATAAAGACAAGAGCCAGTGACAAGAAAAGGGAGGAATAATAGGTCATAAATTAGAAAGGAAGGAGAGTATACAAACAGCACAGGAAAACAGTATGAAAGTAAACACAAAATTATTGAAGTAGACATTAAAGTAGATGGAGAGAAAACAGCACAAGAAACAGAAGGAAAGAAACTGCAGGAAACACAGAAGAAGAACTTAATAAAAACAACTGAATGAAGGAAGGTCTAGGGTAGATGCAACAGTTAAGCACTGGGTACAGTGAGGTTTGCAGCGCTGTTTGTATTCAGAACATGGTTACGGGAAACATTTCTGCAGCACTGCACCCGAATACTTTACCTGAGGGTGGCTTAGGGAGAAATGTCAAGCCAATGCTCAAATATTCTGGTTTTGTTTGCTTCTTGACAGAGTCTAATATACCTGCTGCTGTTTTCAAGTTGTTTTGCATCCACCTTATACGGCAAACATCTATTCTCATGGTGTCTTACTGGGATTTTCATTTTCAGAGAAATTAAGATGGGAGATCTGTCTGTAGCACTAAATGTTGAAGCTTAGTAGTAGAGAAATGGTAACAGTGATGTTAGAATCATAGAATCATCTGGGCTGGAAAAGATCTATAAGATCATGAAGTCAAACCATGCACCTAACACTACAAGTCCACAGCTAAACCATATCCCTAAGCAGCACATCTACACTTCTACTAAATACCTCCAGGGATGGTGACTCCACCACATCCCTGGGCAGCCTGTTCCAAAGCCTAACCACCCTCTCATGCAATCATAGAATCATAGAATCATAGAATCATTTAGGTTGGAAAAGACCGCTAAGGTCATCTAGTCCAATTGTTAACCTAGCACTGCCAAGTCCACCTCTAAACCATGTCCCTAAGCACCACATTTACATGTCTTTTGAATACCTCCAGGGATGGTGACTCAACCACTTCCCTGGGCAGCCTCTTCCAATGTTTCACAACCCTTCCAGTGAAGAATTTTTTCCTAATATCCAACCTAAACCTCCCCTGTCACAACTTGAGGTCACTTCCTCCTGTTCTATTGCTTGTTGCTTGGGAGAAGAGACTGACCCCACCTCACTACAGCCTCCTTTAAGGTAGTTGTAAAGAGCAGTAAGGTCTTCCCTGAGGCTCCTTTTCTCCAGTCTAAATAATCCCAGTTCCTTCAGCT
>VXAL01015793.1:0-16740 GCA_013399475.1 Chauna torquata
GCCAGGTGGGTGCCCCGTGGGTCCTTTCCACGGGCCGTGGGGCTGCCGCTAGATGGGGCAGTCAGGCAGGCAAACGCGTGGCACAGGTCACGGCACGGGTCGCTGCCCTGCTTGCCACGGGCCGTGCCGTGCCGTGCCCCGTCCCCTCCGTGCCTGTGTACTTGCTGACGCCAGCCTGGGCGGCCACGTCCACCAGCACCACGATGCCGCGGGCAGGGTCGCTGGCAGCCACGTCCATCTCGATCAGTGCGTGGGGGCCCACGTTGCCGCTGGCGTAGTTGGCGATGTAGATGGAGTACCTGCCCGAGCCCTGCGGCCGGCGGCACCGCCTCAGCGCCCGCCTGCGCCCTGCGGCTTCGCCCTGCTCCTCCCAGCCAAAACCTGGGCCCACAGGGATGGGTTTGGGCTTTATCCTCCCTGCTGTGGGGCTGGGTGCTCTGAGGGACCCTTGGTGCCCGGCATGTGGGTAGCAGTGCCTGGTGAGGACTGTGCAAGCCCATGGCTAAAAGCACCCAGGACCGGGGACAGACACATCGTCCCTCTCTGGGATGTGCCCCATCGCCTCCAGGCCCCCTGCGGTCCCCGGGCTCAGGGTGCCGGGGCTCAGTTCAGGGCACCCTGCCCCACCAGCTCCCCAGTGCGACAGGTGCCCCCCCTGTCCCCACCACCCTCCTTGTCCCGTGCAGCAGCTGGGCCCTGATTTAGCGATAATCATTTGGAAACAAACCGCTGGGGGAGGAGGAAGAAGAAAGAGCAGGTGACAGGAACATAAATCACCTCGACAGGCACGTTTATCAGCCGGCGGCAACCGCGTGGACAGGCGCCCGGAGCCCTGACGGCCGGGAGGGGGCTGAGAGCCCTGACAGCCACCGGCTGCTGGGGGGGCACCCCCAGCCCTGCCAGGGGTGGGACGGGGCTGGTGCCCAGGCGAGGGGAGAGCCCCCGGGGGCTGGCAGGGCACCGGGGGCGCAGGGATGCCCCCTGCCCGTCCTGCCCTGCCCGCTCACCGTCCGGTCCACGCAGGCGACGGAGCGCCCGGCGAAGCGGCTGGCCACGTCCCGGTTCACCTTGTCGCTCAGCAGGTCCTCCCAGCGCCCGTTGCGGAGCTTGAAGAGCTTGTCCGTGTAGGTGGCCATGCCTGGGGGAGCGCGGGTCAGGGGGCTGCGGCAGCCCTCCTCCCCCCGAGCCCTGCGTGCAGCCCGATGGGACGTGACCTGGTGGTGCCAGCTCTCAGTTTGTTCTCCAAGAGCAGGGAGGGGATCAGTGCGGGGTGCCCCGTGGGAAGGGGCGCATCCCAGCACCCCTGCTCTGTCCCCTGCAGCTATCACCGCAAAAGCCCCTGTGACCCTTAAGTGCCGCCAGGAGATTCACAGAAGTATCAACTCATTAAGGTAAAATGTGTCCCAACAGAGCGCAGCCCTGTGATCATCCCTGGGAAGGCAAAATGGATAGGGTGCCAGGCAAAAGCAGCGAGCCACGCTGCCTTTGACAAGTGGTGATAGCAGTGCCTGATTTAGGGACAGGTGCCCCAGCAGCCCCCGCCAGCCCGGGTGATTAGGAGAATCAGGAAGGCACATCTGCTGTGGTGGGACGGGGACTGGGGCAGAGCCAGGCTGGAGCAGAGATGCAGGGAGCTCCAGGTATGTCCAGTGCCAGCCAGGGGCACATGGGTCCCCTCCCCAGGGCAGGCACGCCCAGGAGCTGGGAGAGCACCAGCAGGGCAGGATTAGACCCTCTGGTCCAGAGGGCACGGCTGCCGCCAGGCACACTGGAATTGGCAACACAGGGTCCAGCGCACGTCCCCATGGCGGGGCAGCCCCAGCGGTGAAGGGACGCTGCCGTCCCTCTCGGGGTGCCGTGGGGAGGGCAGTGGGCAGCTGGAAGTGCTGACTCAGCAGCTGGCTGGGCTCGGCGTCCCGCCTGCGCTGCCATCAATCAATGGAGCCACTCAACTGAGAAATTAACTCCAGCCCGCACACATCCCTCACGCGCCGAAGGTCGCGGGCAGCCGCGCCGGGAGCCCCCCCCCAGCACCCGGGGCTCACCGGAGAAGGCGTTGTTGGTGTTGAGGAAGTAGACCTCCTCGCGGCCATCCCCGTCGATGTCACAGGCTGTCACACCGATGGCATGGCCCTGCCGGTCCCGCAGCGCGTAGTAAGGGGAGCTGCGCTCGTCCTCTGCCACGTTCACCAGCCGCCCCTGCGCCTTGTCGTATTTGAGCACCAGGTTCGGGCCATTGTACCTGTGGGTGCGAGCAGGGGCGATGGCTCCCCGGGGATAGGGGGCAGGATGAGAGCCCCTGTCCTGTCCCCCTGTGCCCAGGTGGCCATGGGGCAGGTGCTGGGTGCCAGCAGCTGGACCGCGGCACCGTGCGTGACACCGGGCACTCCCCACGATGGGCACAGCAAAGACCTGTGTGGTCTGTGGTGGCCAAGGACCCCATGCTGCCCTCAGCACCCAGATGAGGGTCTGGCTGCTCACAGGGAGGGCTCAGCCTGGACCCCTTCCAGCCCACATCGGGCATCCTGTGTCTACCCAGCCGGGGCACCCCGGGCAGTGCCAGGGCAGGGGCTGGGCAGGCGGCAGGGAGGGACGGGGCACAGGTCCCTGCCTGCAGCCCTGTCGCGGGGCAGGGGAGCTGGCACGCAAGGCAAGTCCGTCCAGCACGCTGCACCCCACAGGCTCCCCGCCTGCTCCTGCCCTGCGCACCAGTAAACAAGTTATACAACGGGCACCGCGCTGCTTACAAAACCGCTGCTGGCAGCTCGGCTCAGCCCTGCTGCGAGCAGTGGCCCGGGCCCCTCCGGGGATCCCCAGCTGCCCAGGCCTGGTGCTGTCTTGGGCAGAACCCCCCAACCCTTGCAGGGCCAACACAGGGGGAGCAGGCTGGGATGCACAGTCCCACGGGGTGCCCCCCTTTTGGGGGGGGGTTGCTTCCGAGCAAACCCAGCAGCACACGGCCGTGCCTGTGCCCCTTTCCCCCAGCATCATGCACTGTGCGAGCGAGGGAGAGCCAGGCTCCTGCAGCCCTGCATGGGCTCACAGGTAGGGGTGAGGGACGCCCCCAGTTCCAGGTGAGGACACGTGTGCGTGCAAGCCTCCCTTGTGGGTGAGCATGCTGCGGGTGAGCATGCTGTGCCGGTGGCTCCCAGCTGTGCCAGCACATGCACACAGAGCCTGTGCCACTGTCCCCTGCCATGGCTGGACCTGCTGGCAGCAGCTGCTCAGTGTCCAGCCCTCCTCTGGCACTGGGGCAGCGCGGCACACGGCTCCTGCCTCACCGGTTCCTGCCAGCCCTTCCGAGCCATCACACCAATAAAGGGCTATAAAAAACCTCCAGCCAATTAAGCAAATCTCCAGAGAGCGCTGAGTCCTGTCAGCGGAGCCAAGCCGGCTCAGGGACACGCTGGCTCTGCGCTGCAGGGTGGGACTCGGCCACTGGGCAGCTGCCACCACCCTGCAGCGAGGGCACCTGGCCCCAGAGCCGTGCTCAGGGCACCCGTGTGGCCCCATCAGACGCCCTCTGGCAATGACACCAGGGCACCGCGCACCTCCTCCCGGGTGGAGGGGCTCGGGCAGGGGATGGGGATTAGCGATGTGCCCCAGCAGAGCAGTAAGACTGCCTGCAGTCAGGGAGCTCAGCTGGGCACCACATGTGCTTTTTGGAGAAAACAGAGTTTGAGCAAGTCAAGAGATCGGCAGGGAGGGAAGCAAGCACTGCAGCAGGGCTGCCAGCCCTGGGACACGGGGCTGCGAGGAGCTCCTAGCCCTGTGGGGCCACCACTTCCCGCTGTCCCCGAGGCACCACGTGCAGGTTGCCCCTACTCACCCTGCCACCACAATCTCAAAGTCACCGTCGGCATCCAGGTCGGTGACGGCCACACCATAGTTGAGCTGCGTAGGGTTGTTGTCGTAGTCAGGCGGGAGGAGGCGGTGGGTGACGGAGGTGAACATGGGCTCACTGCGCTGGGAGCCCTCGCTGAGCCAGGCCAGGGACAGCAGGCACAGTGCCAGCATCCTGGGCACCTGAGAGAGACCTGCAGCCCATCAGCTCTGCGAACAGGTGGCTTCGCTGGCTCCCCCCAGCAAGACCCCGCTCCACAGAACGCGAACATCCCCCCTGCCCGTGCACGGGAGCCGCTCTCTTTCCACCCCTTGCCACCCATCGCAGCCTGTGCTGCCCCACAGCCCCCTGCTTCTCCAGCCCCAAGACCCCCGGGCACTGCCACAGCTCTGGGCATCCGTGCACATGGCCCTGCCTGGCTGCAGCTCACCCTTAGGGCTCCTCCGGACAGAAGCGTACCCCAGCGAGCCGGGAGCAGGGCTGTGGGAGCCCATCCCGTGGGAGGGACCAGAAGGCAGCAGGAGGGCTGCGGGAGGCTGACGAAGCTGGGCTCAGCCGCGGCTCGCCCTGCCCCAAGGGGCTGTGGGCGCCCAGGATCCTGGCAAATCGCGATGCAAATCACTGCTGCTGGGCTTGGCAGGGCCGGGGGAAGCAGGCAGTCACCTGGCCAGGGAGGTTGTCCCCTGTCTGGCCAATCCTCCAGAGCTAGGGAAGGCATGGGAACACTGCCAGATGACTCTGGCATGCCTCAGTTTCCCCATCCTGAATCACAGAATATCCTGAGCTGGAAGGGGCCCACAAGGATCATCAAGTCCAGCTCCTGGCTCCACACAGGACCACCCAAAAATCAGACCCTGTATCTGAGAGCTTTGTCCAAACGCTTCCTGAACGCCAGCAGGCTCGGTGCTGTGACCGCTGCCCTGGGGAGCCTGTGCCAGTGCCCGACCACCCTCTCGGTGAAGAACCTTTTCCTGACACCCAGCCTGAGCCTCCCCTGTCACAGCTCCATGCCGTTCCCTGGGGTCCTGCCGCTGTCACCAGAGAGCAGAGATCAGCGCCTGCCCCTCCGCTCTCCTCGTGAGGAAGCTGCAGGCCACCACGAGGCCTCCCCTCAGCCTCCTCTTGTCTGGGCTGAAACTGCTGGATCTGCTTCTCCTGGGGACTCCATGGGGTGAGCTCCTCTCTGGCTGGCCAGGGAAGGTGTCTGCACAGGGATGTGGCCATGGGAAGGAGATGCTGGGAGGAATGGGAGACTGGGAGGAGAGGCTCAATGAACCTGGACTGCAGAGGACAGTGGCAAGCTACCAGCACTGCTGGCAAGGCTGCGGAGGTTTTGGAGCTGGCTCTGACCTGGCTGTAGCGCAGGTGACAAGTGAGGTGGCACTCAGGACAGCCACCCTTGCCATGGGGCTGGCAGTCCCCTCCAGAGGAGGAAAGCCCAGCAGCAGTGAGCTGCACATCCCCAACAGTGAGCATGATGCCGTGAGCCAGCGCTCCAGCTGGGAGCGAGAGAAGCCAGTCCTGCTCCCACGGTCTGGAGGGATGGCTGGGGTGCCCAGCGAGACACTGCTCCACGGGGCCATGCCATCCCCTGGGCAGGGCTGTGCCCACTTCTCCAGGAGCCAGAAGCAGCCCCCCAGCACTGGTGGCAAGCAGGGGTGAACAGCCCCGCCACCAGCCCGTCCTCATGCCATGGACCCTGCTGATGGGCACAGGAAGCTGCAGCAGCCCCGTGGTGCCACACGTGCCTGGCTTGGAGAGGGTAAGATGTCCGATGGCTCGGATCCTGGCAGACTGTCATGATCAGCCTGCTGCTTGCCTCCCCCAGGGACAGAAAAGGTCCCAAGGGTTTTTGGGGCCAGGACCCCCCTGCCACAACTGATCAGCTTTCATGCCCACCTGGTTGGGCAGGAACAGACATGCAGAGCCAGAGGGGAGGCCTTGCGCCCCACCACTCCAGCACCCGTCATGCCCCGTGCCGTGTCCCACTGCCCCGACCTTGCTCCTTTTCCTTCTCCAACCCTGTCCCTTCCTGAGCCCAGCTGCAAGGAGCCTGGGTCCATCCTTCCCTGGTGCTGGTGCCCCATCCAAGGCGCAGGGTTTCACTGGGAAGCATGGGGACGAGACAGTCCAGCAGCAAGGGAGGGGGAACCTTTGCCCCCACCCCACCTGGGCTCACCGAGGCGAGCACAGAAGAGCTGCCCATGCACAGAGGCAGAGGTGCAGGACTGCCCCGTGATCCCCAAGCCCCTCTCTGTCCCCAGCCGGCACGGAGCGGTGCCCCCTCGTTGCGCAGCGCGCTGCCTCCCCTCCAGCTCCCGCTCTCTGCGGCTTGGCCCGCTCCCCAGGTGCCCCCCCTCACCCCCCCAGCTGCAGCTAGAATCCCTCCAGGCTGGATGGAGCTTTTCCAGGAGGAAACAATGTTCCTGATTGGAGACAAAGGGCCCTTCCCCACGGATCCGGTGTTTGGTGCCATGGTGGGGGTTGCCCGGCCCAGAGCCAGGCCATTTTGGGGAGAGGGAAGGAGGTCCAGGCTCCTCGTGGTGGATGGGAGAGGCCCCGTGGCTTCCAGCATGGCATGAGCCTCCGCCTGAGGTTTGAGGCCACCAGGCCCTGCTCACACAGCTGTGGCAGAGCTCAGCCCTGTCTTGTCCTGACAGGGCCACATCCTGGCTCATATCGTGGCACCTGGTGGCAAGGTCACCCCAGGAGCTGTGGTCACCCTGGGGCACCTACTCAGCATGGCCAAGCTTGGTGGCATGAAGCTGAGGTGCCGGTCAGGGGCAGAGGCAGCAGGAGGACAGGAGCAAGGCAGGGAGTGCCATGGGTGTCCACACAGGGGACAGCTGGGTAGCATGGGGACAGAGTGCTTGCCCCACCGCTGCCCCAGGGCAGGGATGTGACTCAGAGCTCATCCATCCCCATGCATGGCCGCTGCTGGCAGTGCCCTGTGGGGAGGATGGGATGAGCCAGGGTAGCAGCGGGGTGCGTGGGACTGGGAAGGGAGCTGTGAAGCAGGCAGGGGATTGTACCTCACAGCCCCCTCACCGCAGGTGGGGAGATGCTGTCCCCAGGGCTCGTCGTGCACATCCCTGTGACCCTCACTCAGCACACATCACGGGGAGGGTGGGAGCCGGCAGCCCACGCGGCCGCCCCATCCTGTGTGCCACCGTGACATTGCCACCCGCCATGCCGCATGTCCCAGCGATGTCACGCTCCACCACTGCAGCAACATCCCATCCTGGGCCACAGCCACCACCAGCACTGCTACAACATCACGCGACATTGCACAGCAGGGCTCCGCCACACCCCAAAGGCACCTCAGAGCAGTGACAACACGGTAACATCGCAGCACCCCGTGACATCATGCTGCATGTGTCCCAGAGACATCGTATTCCCCTTCCTGCCATTCCCAGGCTGCCACAGCTGTACCTACCAGGGCAGAGGAAAGGTGGGATGCGTCCTGCAGACTCAGCCACCCCTCTTCTGCAGGGACTGTAGTGCCCCAGGTTTGCCAGCAGTGTCCCTTCCATGGCACCTTGGCCCCAGCTGGCCCAGTCCCTGCAGCACCTCTGCTCTGGCCAAAGCACGAAGCACACCCCGGTCCCACCACCCCAGCTGCATGCTGCTGCGGGCTCAGCGCTGCTCCCTTCCGCACCCCTCTAGCAGACCCCAGCACAGGTGCACATCCCACCGCGGATGCTTCTGATGGGCCCAAAGCCCCCAGTTCCCGATCATCCCTGTCCCCTCCCATGCAGGACTCCTCAGCACCGGTCCTGGCACACTGGGGCTCAGCCAGCAGCTGCTAATGCAGTGTGGAGGCGAGCAGTCACCTTAGCCTCGGAGCTCAGCCCAAAGGGACACCGGGTCCTTGGGGGGCTTGGCCGTGGCAGCACAGCCGGCCCCTTCCCGCACAGGTGGATGCGCCTAGAGACCCCCCTCCCCGCAGCCCCCAGCGGGTGCGAACGGCCCCTGAGAGAGGAGCCGCCCCTTGTCCCNGAGCGGGGCGAGGGGTGCCGCTGCCAATGGAGAGCGGGGAGGTGGGGCTGCGCCGCGCTGATTTACTGCCCGAAATTGCAGTGGAAGCACGGCCGGGCAGCGCCGGTCGATACGGAGCCAAAATATTGTCGGGGGACCCGCCGAGGCATGTGCTCGTAACCTTCACGGGGCGGCGGGTCGCCCCGGCCCGGCTGCCCCCGAGACCCCCGGGGCCACGGGTCCGGGGTCCCGGCGCTGCTGCCCGGGAGCAGGAGAGGGGCACAACCGGCTGGCGGCGGGGGGNGCCGGGTCCCGCCGCGCCCCCTCCCCACGCACGCTCCCAACTTCCCGCGCCACCCCCAAGTCCCCGGGAAAGTTGGCGGGGGGCGGCGGCGCGGGGCCNTTTCCACCGGGGCACGGCGAGGCTGGCTCCCCACCGCCTGCAAGGGCAGCTGGATGCGTGTGGCCGTGGGCGCACAGACCTGCCCCGTGCCGGGTGCTTTGCGCGGCAGAGCAATGCAACTATAGGCACAGAGGGGACAGGGAGAGGAGCTGGCGGTCCCCTCAGCTGCACCCGAGGGCTCAGCATCCTCCCTGTGCCTGCTCGGCCCGTGGGCGCAGCGCACTGCTTCACTGCTGCCACCTGCCCTGCAGGGACCCTGGGACCGGCTGTGCCCCGCAGGCAGGCAGCGCTGTGACAAAGGCCCCTTCTCAGGCCACACAAGACGCTGACTTGCCAAAACCTTGTAGCCAGTGGGTGCCTGAGCCGGGCTCTCATGCAGCCCACAAGTTTGCCTTCCCTGAAACATCTCCCCCCAAGCAACTGCTGCGGGACTGGGCACAGAGCTCTCCGTGCATCTCTGGATGTGGAAAGGGGCTGTGGCAGGGATGGGGACAGCGCTGGCAGGGCACTGGCTGGGTCACCCCACCGGAGGACATCCTCAGGCACTGCAGCTTGGGGCTACAGCCATACCACCCGTGCTGGGAGGATGCAGGAGCCCACACCAGTCTGGGCTGCTTCAAGTGGCTGATCTCCTGCCCTGCTGAAACCCTTATTTCTCATTCAAACGTGTCTGGCTACAGCTTCCGCCCGTTTCTCCCAGTTCTTCTCTCCCTGCCGGATTCGAGAGCTCTCAGTCCGAGTGATTGTCTCCCGCGGTGGTGCTTCCATGTGACCACCAAGTACCCCTCCATTTCATTTCCAATGACCCCTCTCACAGGGTGCCTGGCTGAGCAGCAGGCTTGCCGCACGGCTGCCTGCTGCAGCATCCCCACAGCTGGCAGGACGGTGTCCAGGCATGGGAACCTGCTGTGGGGCACTGCTGTGGGGCAGGAACCACTGCTGCCCTCTGTGTTCACCACGGCGAGGCTGGGATGCCTGGTAAAGGCACTAGGGCTGGGAGCTGGTGTGCACACGTGTGCAACACTGCGCTCTTGTGTCCTTGTGTGCCCCAGAGCTGTGGGTGTGCTGTGCCTGCAGCCTTGCACACACGTGTGCACTCAGGGCAAGCACTCCCTGAGCCCGGAGCCCCACTGAGCTGTTAGCTTGTCCCAGATATAGTAACCACCTTGGTAATTATTAGCGCAAACTCTGCAAGCTGGCTCCCAACACCCTCCTGGCGACCGGCAGGTACAGAAAACAAACACAGGCAGGAAGCCAGCTCCAGTACGCCACGACTGCAAACGGTGCTGGCCACACGGGACCTGGAGCCTGCCGACCCGTGTGCTGCCCCCCAGCATGCGTGTGGGGCTGCAGGGTGCTCCCCGATACCTGCTGTCGGATCCCCTCGGGGCCCTCCCCATGGGCACTGCCACCCTGGCGGGCTGGGACGTTTCTCTGGGAGGACGAGAGCAGGATAACAACCGCTGTGGCCGTGCATGTCCCTGCGCCCCGTGCCAGGCCAGCCAGGCTCTGCTCTCACCAGTGCAGGGAGCGAGCTGGGGACATGGGTGAGCATCCAGGGCAGGGCGCGGGTCTCTACCAGGAGCTGCAGAGGGGAGCAGAGGGTGGACACGAGCCGAGCTGGGCCGTGCCGGGGCGGCGAGGCAGGGCGCGGGGCGCACGGAGCCTGGCTGTGTGGCTGGGGACCAGTGGCAGCTGCGGCGGGGACAATGGACAGGAAATTAGAGTGAAGCGGCAGCGAGACATGCTGCGGGGGGAAGGGAGCCTGAGCACTCCACAGAGGGCTGCAGGCAGGCGCAGGGAGGCTCTCCTCCTGCCGTGCTGGGGCCAGCGTGAGCACCAGCCGCCTCCTTGCACAGCCAGGCCCCCTTTCCCACCCCCGGGGTAGAGGTGTCCCGGCTCTGCCCGGCTGCTGGGTGCTTGTCCCATCCATGCTGACCCAGCCCCCTCGCAGCCGGCAGCCCTCGCACCCTGTGTCCCCGTGCCTGGTGGCTCATCCCCCAGCAGGACGGGAATCGGCCCAGGACCAGCTGGATTCGTGGGCCCCCAGTGTGTCCCCTCCAGCAAATCCCAGATGGTGCAGCACGGACTGGGTGCAGGTGAGCAGAGCAGTGCTGACTCTGAGCACTGTCCTCCAAGGCACTTTCCTGGGGCTGTCGTTGCTCTTTCTACGGCGTCACGAAGGCCGAGACACCTGCACGCAGCTCAGCGGGTGCACAGCGCACGCACGCTGTCAGCACACTCACGCGTGCAGTGCAGCCTGTGTGCAGCACCCCGTCTGCACACACTCTGCGCGCACACACGCACACGTCGTGTGCGAGCACCCAACGCGCTGCCCAAAACCCGCGTGCAGCCTGTGCGCGCGCACATCCTGCACACTGCACGCGCGTGCACGCATGCTGTATGCGCGCACACGCCGTGCATGCTGCCCTGTATGCTATTCCTTGCTGCATCTGCCTGCCCTGGCCGGTTACCGCCGGCACAGCTCGGCAGCAGCCAGGCAGGCCTCACCACGCACCCTTGCTGCTTTTTGACGCTAGAAGAGGGCGCATGATGTCGCCAGAAGCACGGTGCAGGATCCCTCAGCTGCCGAGCTGCCCCTGGCTACTGGCACTGCTTCTTTCTCTGGAGGGGCTGTGCTGGGACCTCCCTGCTCTGAGGGTCTAATTTCCACCCTAAATGTATTCATGGATAATTTATCCCCAGTTGTTCCTGTGCTAATGTTGTCTTTTAGCTGAAATAGCTCTTCTCCTCCCTGGCGTTTACCCCGCTGATGCATTTATAGTGAGCGCTCTGTTCCCCCGCAGCCTGCGCTGTGCTGTGCACGAGCCGCCGTCCTCCCACTGTGGGTCCCCCGGGCTCTGCCTCCCCTGGCAACCCTGCGACGCCTCCACTCCTCTCCTTCCAGCACAGGCAGGTCCCCGAGGCCCACGCAGGGACACGAGTGAGTCCCCGGCCCTGCCAGAAATGCCTCTCCTGGTGCCTCCTAGGATTGCTTTTGCCTCTCCCATGGCTGCACGCCTCTTGCACGGTGGCTCACAGCCTGCACGCGATGGACGCCCACGCTCAGCTGGCTCCTCGCTCTGTGCCTCTCTTCCCTGCTGTCCCCTCCCTGTCCCTGTCCCACAGCGCCTGGCCTCCTCTGTTGCACGCTGACCCCTGCCAGCTCTGCTCCTGCTCCTGGTGCCCAGACACCTCCCAGCCCGGGGCTCTTGGTGCCAAGGCTCACGGTGACCCGGGGGCTCCCACCCATCCCAGCAGCTCCCTTGGGAGCACACCGGGCTGCTGCCTCCTGCCAGCAACGTCCTCGCACCCCTTCTTGGGTCCCTTCCTCCTGCCAGCTGGCCTGGCAGCCCCTGGGAGGTGTTATCACAGAAGCCAGGTCAACCCTGAGGTGCATTTTACTTCATCTTCCAGTCCTGTCCATCACAGGCTTGCCGCACTCCCTCGGCAGCATCAGGGCACAAAGGCAGTGCCCCAGTGCCCTGGCCGCTGGCTCTCCCCGTGCCCAGACCCACATGGCCCCCAGCCGCTCCTGTCACCGTGTGCAGTGCCCCCAGGTCCCCACTTGGACTCTTCCTGTCGCCGGGACATCATTAGAAATGTTAATTATTAATTATCACTAAAAGCCCTTTTTGCTGCATTGCTGTTCTCTGCCGATCTCTCTGCCCCGTGCTGCCTGTAACCGGATCTGCCCGCGATCGTCTTCTGCCTCGCAGTGCCTGTCCCTGCGTTCCCTCGCTACCTGCTGGGGCTTGGGCAGTGCAGTGATGGCAGACGCAGCCCCCTGTCCCCTGCAGGACACTGCCCCGTGGACGAGCCGGGCTTGGCCCTCCTGGCATCCCCATGGATGAGCTGCAGGACCACCCTGCCCCGTGCCAGGAGCAGGGACACAAGGCCAGAGGAGGGACCTGGTGGGTGCTGTGATGGAGCCAGGACCCATCAGCCTGGCCAGGGCGATGGGGTCCCTCGTGAGGGGGCACGGGGACGGGGCTACCTGTCTGGGGGGTCTCGGGAGGGTGGAGGCGGTGGGCTGTGCCCAGCCAGGGAAGAGCGAATGGAGGCTGCAGGGAAAGCCGGGCGCTGCCAGCAGCCAGCTGGGGCTGGCAGGACCCGTGGGGCCGGCTGCTTCAGAGGAGCCCTGTGGCTGTGGCGAGGCAGGGAGATGCGCAGCCTGCCCCGCTCAGCCTCCTCTGTCAGGGCTCCTGAAAGATTTATCAGCTCCAGGTGGATCCCGCAGATGAATCAATTCGAATCACGGTCCATCGAAAGCAGCCGGGTTCCTTCCTGCGGGGCAATGGCTGTCACCCAACACGGCGGCAGTGCCACGGCCAGCGCTGGGCGAGACACGGAGCCGTGTGCTGTTGCAGCATCCCCAGGCACTGGCTGCCAGGCAGAAACCACCTCCCGGCAGCATCTTGGGTACCTCCCAGGGACTGTGGCCACAATGGCACGGGCTGTGACATGGTGACAACAGGGGCTAACTGGAGTCAATATACAACATGCATCCCCCCAAGATGTCTCTCCTGCTCATTCTCCCCATCTTTTGAAGAGCCAGGCTACCCGGGTAGCAAGCTCCCCTGCTCTGGGGCTGTCACCCATGACCCTGTGCTGCTGCCTGGCCAGAGCATCAGGCACGGTCCTGCTGAGCAGGCTGGAAAGCAAGACAATACCGGGAAGGAGACAAAAGCGATCGCTCAGGGAGATGCGTTTGGGGGCAGGCTCCCAGGGGAGCGCAGGGAGGAGCACCCAGGCCATTCCTGGAGCGGTATTGATTCCTGCAGCACAGGCGCTGCTTTCCCTGCCTGTTTATTTTTGATATGCAGGAAAACAGAGGGAGCAGGAGAGCCCCAGTCCCTCCCCGTCAGCCTGTGCTCCCAAGGGCATGGCCAGGGCTGCCGGCCTGAAGCCCCATTGCCTCCCTGCCCACCAGCCACCGGCAGCACCGGCGCCTGCCCGCACCGCGGGCTGCTTCCTCGCATTATACAGCGCTGTCACGAGCCGCCGAGTCCCCGGGTGTTTGGTGCAGTAACGCAAAGCAGATCTAATCTGCCCCAGCCCCGAGCTCTCCGCTGTCCCCTCCCCATGGCTGAGCACATCCCCGGCCGGTGCACGCTCCCAGGCTAGGCATCGGGGAGAGCTGGGGTGTGGGTGTGCACTGCTGCGATGGGCGATGCCCTCCTTGCCTCTGTGAGCCCATTGCAGCTCCCAGGGCTTTTCTCCACCAAAAGCACTCTGTAAGCGCTCACTTCGCAGCAATAAATGAGCCGGATGCTCACAGGAGCATGGGCTGACATCGAGTTCCCCAGGACTGGGCTCAGCAAGGTGGGAGCTCGGTCCCAGCCCTCGGCCGCACAACATGACAATTTTCTGTCCTGGTGTTTCAGCACAAAACCCGACACGCACAGCTCAGGGGGTCATGGGTTGTCCTGGCAGGTCTCTGAGCATCCCGGGGTGTTTGACTCTGTGAGAGCAGGAGCAGAGCAAGCAGGGACTCCCCTGCACCCTGCCTGTGGCCCAGCAGGGTCCCCAGGGCTGGCTCGGAGCAGAAGTGGCCACAGCAGTCCCCGGTACCCCCGATGAGGAAGCTCCCCACCCAGACAGTGCCTGGCTCTCGGAGTCCCTCCTGCTCGCAGCCCAGCAGGGAGCTGTGGGGGGAGCCCCTGGCCAGCCAGGCCCCTGTGATGTACCATGTGTGTGTCGAGCTGGAAAGTTCTCAGCTCCCAAGACATGGGAGCCCTGGGGGGTGACAGGCTCTCTGGTGGCTTCAAGGGCAGCCCTAGGGCTCAGATGCAGGCCTGGGGGAGAAGAGGCTGCTCGGGGAGCAAGTGCAGAGCTGAGGTCACCTCATGCCACCTCTCCTCCCCATTCGTGTCCCTGGGGCTCAGCCCAGCGCAGGATGCTGTGCGAGCGGGAGTGGGATGCACGACTCGCCTCTGATCGGAGCCAGATCTGGGGCTGCCGACAGCTCCTTTCTCTCCCGCGCTGCTCCTTTCAGCCTGTGCCTCCCGTGGCCCCGGCTGACGCAGCTGCAGATGAAGAGACAAGGAAAGCCAGGCAGCACTCCCGGCCCGCTGTGCCGTCCCCCGGGAGGCACAGGCACGGCAGCTTTAGATCAGGGCTCTCTGGAAGCAAGAGCAGCCCTGCTACCAGCGGAGAGCGGCCGGCCGGCTCCCAGCACCCGCTCCCGCTGGCTGCATGAGCTGGGCTGGGGGATTTAGGATGCCCAGGCAGCTAGGGCTATGGTGCAGGGTGGGCGTCTGGGACTCCCAGTGCAGAGCTGTGGGGTGCTGCAGCTCCCACCAGCGCTCTCCCCACCTGGAAAGTCTCCCAGGACCCCTGAGTCTACCCTAGCCCAGGAGAAGGTGGGCCACGGCCATGTAAAGCCCTGCAGCCCCACACTGGGGCAGCTGGCCTCGGGGCTTGGCGCAAGTGGGGTGCCTTTGCAGTGCCCCTTGCCCTCACCCACTCCCTTTCCTAGGTGCAAAGGGTCCCTGTCCCTGTGCGTGGCACTCTGGAGGGGACCACGATGTCCCTTGCAGGAGGCAGCAGCACTGACACAGCTGCCAGGAGGGGACACGTGAGGATGTCTCCAATGGGGGGAAGCAAGGGGGGTCCTGCTGCAGCCCACACCTCGCAGCACTTGGACCATGCTGCTGCTGCCATGGAAACTGCCTGTGGAGCATCATCCTGCCGCCCCGGCCGGGGCGACCAGGCCACTGCTGTCCCCAGCCTTCCCTGGGCTCCAGCCACAGGCACTGCGGCTGACAGAGTGGGAGAGGCTGGGTGCTCCCACCAGCCACCTGCTCTGGGTCACCCTGGGGGACCACGAGCACCGGACCCAGCTGAGCATCACTGCAGGGCAGAGGAGCGCCTGGCCCAGGTTTTGATGCTGCATCTGCCCGGGCACAGCGTAGAGAGCAGTCGTTGGGGTGCGGTGCAGCTCGGCAGGGCAGGAAGGGTGCTGTGGCACCCTTAGCTCAGCCAGGAGCACCCAGGAACACTTGGGACTGCCCAAGCCAGGCAAGCCCAGACCCCTAAGTCGATGACCCACAGCAGGGAGATGGGCCCAAGCGAGGCTTTGGGATTGGGCTGCACGGGTTCAGCGCAGTGGCCAGGGCTGGGCAGACACAGCTGGGTGCTGCAGGGTGCTGTGATGGGGTGGGGGCACCCCTGGGCAGGATACCCAGGGCCAGGCAGCGATGGAGAGGCCGGGGAAGTGCTGGCAGGGGGTGCCTGGTGCTGTTCCCAGACAAACCCAGCTCCCACGTGGCCAGGGGCTCCACGCTGCTTGGCCTCCCACAAATATAAATCATTTTCTAATTTATAACATGAATAATTGATTTTGCCTCTGTAGCTGGCGATAAATCTCCTGTGCGCACATGCATAAGAAAATAATAATAATGAAAGTGATCAGGATCTGCTGCCATCGATTAGCTGCAAGAAGGGCCACGGTCCCCTCTACGACATGGTGGGTTGGGGCAGGGGCTGCTCCCTGGGGGGTGCCGGGTGGCCCTGCCTGGTGTGAGCCTTCTTTGTCCTGCCATGGGGCCACGCGGCTGGCGGGGACGACCCTACGCACCTGAGTTTTGCCCAAGGGTTGCCCTGCTCAGCTCCCAGGAGAGATCCCGCAGGACTGCACTGATGGAGCATAGCCTTCTTACCAGGGTCCTGCCTTGTTCACAACTGTGCGCAAATCGAGGGAAATCGAAAGCAAAAACATATCATCGCTTGGGTCCACCACTCAGCGCAGAAGAACCGGGTTTTGGTGCTCAAGTGCCCCCTGTGCTGAGCCCTCAGGGCTCTACTGGCATGCACTGTGGGCGGCCAGGGAGCTCTCTGTCCCCTGGGCTGTCCCCACTCCTCCGGCACCCCGCACCGTGCCTGCAGAAGAACCCAGCCGGTCCCCGTGAGCCCCGTCCCGCCAGCTCGGGAGTGCTCCGCAGCAGCAGCTCTTCATTAGGAGCCGGAGGATGCGCTGCTCCCAGGCGTGCTCCCCTGCCGCCCACGCCGCCGGCAAACGCGTGCGAGCGCCGGGGCCGCGTTCATTAGCTGCTCCGCAGACAGCCTCGTTCCTCGCCAAACCCCAGGAAGGATGCGGAGCGAAGCTGCCCGGCGCAGACACCTTCCCCCGTCCGTTTGTCTGGGCCTCGGACGCGCTGACCACGCCGCAGCCCTCCGTCCGCAGCGGGAGCGCAGGATGTGGCCCGGGAGCGCCTGAGCCCCGGGCAATTCCCCCCGCGCCGTCTGCCCCTCGGCAGGCAGCAGCGCTCTGCGGAGCCGATGCAGCCGCCGGGCAGCCAGCACCGCTGCTCCCGCTTAATACGTGACATCAGAAGGTAATGGGAAATCAATGGCAGCCTCCCGCGGGGTCAGCCCGGCGGGCAGCGCTGCAGGAAGCGGCAGCCCTGCGCCCAGCCTCCCCGCGGGCCGTGGAGCACTGCACCCTCGCCGCCCCGCTCCCTGCCACGGCCCGTGGGACCGCGTCCCAGCGGCGGGGAGCCAGCTGCCCGGA
>VXAL01015794.1:3726-13865 GCA_013399475.1 Chauna torquata
CCCCGCCGCTATCAGCAGGGAGCGGCCCCGGTGCGTGCGGCCGCCTGGCAGGCGTTTTCCCGGGGCAAGGCCGGGGCAAAGCAACAAGTGCAGCGGGGTGAGTCAGCGGGGCCGGGCGGCACGGGGAGAGCCACGCTGCCCGCGGGCACGGCCGTGTCCCCCCGCCTCCCAGCTGCGGTGTCCCCTCAGAGGGGAGCAGGGCAGCGCTACCTGCCTGCGGGGTCTGCGGCCAGGCGTGCCACGGCGGCACAGAGCCCCCCATCCCCACCCCATAGCTCTGCCAGCCCCCACGGCCCCCCAAGTTCCTGGGGTCGCCCACCAGCAGCTGGTCTCCGTCCGAGGGGATGGCACGTGGTCCCCCCGCCATGCAATACCTGCCCTCGATGACGGTGATGATATCGTTCATCTGGATGTGCAGCTTGTCGGGCTCCTCGAAGTCCTGCAGGGCCCTCATGTCGGTGGGCTGGGCCTGGGGGGACAGTGGGGGTGAACATATGGGGACGCAGCACCCCCATGTCCCCCCCCTTCCCCGCGCTTCGGTGCCAGGGGAGCCCCAGCAACGGGCATGAGACGGAGTCACCGCTGCCAGCACCTGGATGGGTGAGGGTGCCAGGAGCACCCTAAACACTCAGCGAGGACAAGGTGGCACCCAGAGGTCCTCCTGCGGTGACAATCGAACCATCTCACCGCCTGCCACCACCCAGCCTGCACAGCTGGGTGGCCTGCGCCCCAAAATATCACCTCCCGCTTGGTGATACCCTTAACTCTGCCCGTGTTCCAGCACAGCTGATGGGAGGGGGGCACCGAGGCCCCCCGTCCCCTCCCTCCCGCCTGCCTACCTCCATCAGGAAGTCCCGCAGGGCCACGAAGGTCGGCCGGTCCTCGGGCTTGTGCGCCCAGCACTGCAGCATGACGTTGTAGACGTCCTGGGGACAGTCCTCGGGCCGCGGCAGCCGCTCGCCCTCCTTGTCGATCTTGTGCAGGATCTGCGGGGCAGGCGGTGCCGTTATGGGGTGCTGGATTCCGGGGGGGGTCTGGGGGTGCTCCGGGTGAGGGCGCCGGCCCCGGTGGCATCGTGCACCCACCTGGCTGCCGTTGAGGCCAATCCAGGGCTCCTGCCCGTAGGTGAACATCTCCCAGAGCGTCACCCCGAACATCCAGGTGTCGCTGGCATGGGAGAAGGTGCGCGTCTTCAGGCTCTCGGGAGCACACCTGCGTGGGGAAGGACACAAGCATCAGGAGGGGCTGGGCACAGCCCCCCAGCTCCCCCTCCCTGGGTGTCAGCACCCTGGGGTGCTGCCCTCAGCTCCCCCAGCCCAGGCTCACCAGGCGAAGGGCACCTTGCGGTGCTCCTGCATCACGTAGTGGTCGTCGTTTTTGGGCAGGGCCCGCATGAGCCCGAAGTCCCCAATCTTGACCTGCTCGTTGGAGGCCAGCAGGATGTTGCGGGCGGCCAGGTCGCGGTGGATGAAGCGCTTGGACTCCAGGTAGGCCATGCCCTTGGCCACCTGGATGGCGTACTGGCACAGCGTGGAGATGAGGAAGTGGCCCTGGTTCTTCCGCAGACGGTCCAGGAGGGAGCCCAGCGGGGCCAGCTCCGTCACCTGGACCGCAGGGAGGGGATGGCAGGGTGGTCAGGCCAGGGACACCCCATTTTGGGCTGCTTTCCAGCCCCATTATGCCCCCAGTGCTGGCAATGCTGGTGGAGGACTCGGGGTATGGAGCCCATCTGGCTCACGTTGCCCCATAGCATGGGATCACTGCCTCGCGGGGCTCGGTGGCGGCAGCAGCCGTGGGACGGGGTCAGTCCCGCTGCCCCCTCGGACTCACCATCTTCATGGGGTGGGAGAGCACCACGCCGTAGAGGCGGATGAGGTTCTTGTGGTCCAAGGAGTGCATCGCGTTCACCTCGCGGATGAAGTCGTCCAGCACCTCTGGCTGGCTCAGCACATCCGTCTTGAGACACTTCACGGCCACGTTGAGCTACGGCCAAAGCAGGGGTGAGACACAGAGCGGGGATGACACCTTCCCAGGGGTCTCCCTCTGCCTGGCCCCCCCACCACGCGCAGCACCGGTGCCGGGGTGGCCCCTCACCGTCTTGCCGGCGGGCGTGCACCACTCGCCGCGGCGCACGACACCGAAGGAGCCATCGCCCAGCTTCTCGAAGAGCGAGAGGTCCCGCTCCCTGATGAGGCAGGTCAGCGAGTGCTGGCCCCCAGTGTCCAGGGGGGGTGGCGTGGGTGGCTTGCGGAAGGTGCTCTGGGGCTGGGGTGGCAGTTCTGACTCGGGGCGCTTCCCGCTGAACACCTGTGGGGTGCAGAGGGGTGTGAGACACGGGCACGGAGACACCCGGGCCCCCAAGCCCTCCTGCCTGTTGGTGGTTGCTGGTGGTCAGAGCCTGCCTCAGTTTCCCCTTCCCACAATGGCCACTGGTGCTCAGCTGGTGCCAGGCAGACAGGCCACCCCATCCACCGCTTTGTGTCTGCAAGCGAGCAGTGCTGACAGAACGCCTGCCCAGGATGTACACCCTGGAACCTAATGATGACCCCAGCTGGTGTTTCCCCAGGGCAGGCTGGCTGCAGCAGCAGGCTCCGCTCCTCCAGCTGGCTGTGCGCTGAGCTGCGATTCGGGATGGAGGGAGGGAAGATGCCACCCTCCAGTAGCCAGAGGTCCCTGGGAGCTCCTCGGCAGGGCTGCGGCCACACGATGTGCCTGGGCACCACGCCAAGAGAAACCTCCAGCATGGTGACACATCCCCGCAGCAACGTGGGCCTTGCAACACGCGCTGCTGCCGCCACCCTGGCTGCCTGGCCCTGCAACCCGCCCTGCACCGCCAGCCCAGAGGGGACGGGGATGGGCTCTCCCTGCCTCTCCTCCCCACCAGGCCCCCAGCCGGGACTGAGCACGTTGCCCACGGGAAGGGGTCGGTCCCAGCCCCAGCTCACAGCTGGGGCAGCTGGCACCTGCGTGCGGAGCGCGGGGGCCGGGGCAGGCATGTGGCTGGGGTGGGAGGTGGCATTTCTCTGCCCGGCGTGAGGCTGAGTCGCCTTCTATTAAAAGCCCGTCCCGGCTCGGCCCAGATGAGTCACGATAGGGAGAGGCCATGACCCAGTGCCCAGCTGGCAAGCGCACGGGCGTTTTGGGGGTGCAAGGTGCCCAGGGGTGCAGCACCACCATGTTTGGATGGGACAGTGCAGGGGGCACGTGCACACATCCCGGGGTCCCCTGCCTCGGTGCCGTGGGGCACTGGGGCGGGCAGGGGGACGGACAGCGTGCATGCTGCCCACGGAGCCGGCTGAGGCTCTGCTGCTCATTAGCTCTGAATGAGTTTCCTGGAAAAAGAGGCAAATCACGCGAGGGGAATGAATTTCCTGACCGCCGTCCCCAGCTGGGAAGCAACCCAAGAGCCCGCGTGGGGCCAGGGCGCGCTGGCTGCCCACGGGCCGGGCAGGGTGACGCCACAGGCAGGACACGCGGCAGGGGCTTGTGCCCCTCTCCCTGCCAGCCCTGGGGACAGGGCTGGCCCCATCTCTCTGGCACCATGGGGACCTGCAGCAGAGGCACTGGGAGAGACGGGCACTGCAGAGGGCCAAAGGAGCCACGCAGGAAGGAGGTGGCAGAGGGGCACACAGACACCACCTCCTTGCACGGGGCCAAGCCAGTGCCATTCCTCCGGTGTGCCTCAGTTTCCCTGTCACGCCCTCCCTGCCCCTCTCCCGGCCGTACCTTGCTCATCCAAGATTTCCGCTTGCACATTGCTTTCCTCCGCTTCACCGCCTCCCACAGCCGCCGCTGGCCTGCAGGACACAGGGACTGTCACCAACCCAAGGGTCCCCTCCCGAGAAGAACCGCTCTCCAGCCCTTTGGACCGCATGTTCCTCTGGGCTCCCTGAAAGGTGGAGTGCAGCCAAACAGGGGTACAGGGGGAGGTTCGGGGGGGGATGTACGCACCGGGGCGCCCCATGCCGATCTTCTCCAGATCCTCATTTTTGACGTACTCGAAGTGGGAGAGGCGGGTGACGTTGAGCTCGTCCCGGATGCGCAGGAAGTACTGCTGCAGCTGCAGCTCGGTGAGCAGCTCCAGCAGCCAGTCCGTGCCCTCCTCTGACTGCATGCTACAGCTCAGCTTCTGCTGGACACCGCGCCGGGTTAGCGGGGACCCTGCCCTGCTCCGCTCTGTCCCCAGGGGCCCGTCCCTGTCCCACCAGTGAGTCACTCACAGCCCAGAGGGGCTGAGAGCTGGGGCTGGTCCCTGTCCCAGCAGGGAGGTGGGGATGCGAGGGACTCATCTCCTGCAGAGCCCATCCCCAGCGCCCTGGGGAGCCGGGAGAGGTGTGGGCTCCTCTCCCCATCACCAGGACCCACGGGGAAGGGCAGGGACCCCGTCTGTGCCCCATCGTGCCCAGACCCTAATGACACACCAGCCTGTGCCGTCTGCCCAGCACAGGCTGTGCCCAGGCAGCGGTGCCAGGGATGGAGAAGGGGCAGAGCCCTGCGACATGGCATGGATGCCCCTGACGCTGGTCCCATGCTAGAGGAACGCCGCACCCCGGCACCACGCAGACATAAGGGACGCCCCATGCCTGGCACCACGCGCGCACACGGGGCACCCCACGCTCAGCACCGCACCTGCCAGGCTCCCTGTGCCCAGCTGGAGCGGCTGATGGTGGAGGTGGCAGCTGTCCCCAGCAGGGACAGACACCTCAGCACTGCCTCAGTGTCCCCTCATGTCCCCACACACCCGGCACGTGGCCCAGCAGGGCTGGACGGGGCACAGACCCGCGGCTGTGCCGTGGGGTAGTGGCAGCTCGCCGGCAGCCACAAGGAAGGGACAGATGGAGACACAGAGCCGCGAGGGATGTGACGGTGCGGGGAATGAGGACAGGGTCCCCAGGGTGTCCCAGTGCTGCCAGTATCGCCCCCCCGCAGCTGTGCCGGGGCACGGGGCCAACTCTCAGCAGCGATCTCTGCATCCCCCCAAACCGTGCCCCTTGCCGCATCGCGCCCCTGCCCGCTGTCGCCGCTCTTCCTGCCCGCAGAGACCGCAGCCGTTCCGGGAAGGGACCCGGCTCTGCCTCCCGCCTCCGAGAGCTGGAGGGGATGTGGGAAAGCCCCCGTCCCGGCCCCATCGCAGGGCAGCCCCCTCCATCCTCTCCTCTCCCCCGGGAGACGACGTGGCTCCGGCCCCTTCGCCACCCTCCCGGGTCCCGGCCGCGTCACCGTGATTACAGTCCTCGGCACCGGGCTAAAAATACAGCGGGTGCGGCACGCAGCCGGGCACGGGCCATGTGGGGGCACCCACGGCAAAAGGAGCTGGCGGCTTCCAGCGCGGGGCCGTCCAGCCGCCCGGTCCCCTGCTGCGGGCGCTGGGGGGGGGTGACGGCCACTTACTCGGTAGACGCGGAAGCGGGTCAGGAACGGGAAGGAACGGCGCAGAGTCTCGAAGCGTCGCATCCTGTTTGGCCGGTCACCGGGCACGCAGCCTCGTCCCCAGAGCCAGCCTTGCCCGGGGCACCCCGGCCGGCCGCACGTGCCTGCGGCTCCTCCGGGGGGGGGACGTCCCCTGCCCGGTGCCGGTGTCCCTGGGGCAGAGTGTGCTCAGTGGAGCCGGGGGACCCACGGAGGCGTCATCGCAGCTACAGCCCGTCCCTGGAGCCGCGGCGGGTGGGTGACGGCCTCCTCCTTGCCCCCGTGCCGCTCGCTGTCACCGGGGCACGGCCACCCCATAAAGCCCCCGGCACGGGCAGGGGGCTCGGGGCATCCCCACAGCGCGGGGGCTGGCGGCAGGACGTGGGGCTCTCCCTCTCCTCCTCCTCCTTCCGTCGTGCTCTCCAGCCTCTCCTTCCCGGCCGTCCTGCCCTCCCCTTCCCGAACGCAATCGGGCCGGGGCCGGACCGGAGCCGCGGCGTTGGCGTTTTCCGATCAGCAGCCGTGGGCTCGCTCCCCGGTGGCCGCTTTCTGTGAGGCCCCCCCCGGCCGGCAGCCGGGCATCGACCGTCGGCCCGGCCCGGCTGCCCGCGCAGCCCGTCCCAGGAGGGTTTATTTTAGCTGCGCGTTGGCCCGGCGCTGGGCCGCGAGCCCAGGGGGCTGGGCTCCGATCAATGTGCTGCTTTCTCTCTTGTTCAGCGGGCGCTCCGGCAGCTGCACCGCCTGGGAGACCGGACCCCGGCTCCCATTGCCATGGAAACTCGCTCTGGCCTTGGGAAACGCTCCCGGGCCTCAGTTTCCCCCCTCAGGAAGCAAGGCGGGAGGGGAGACATCCGGCCCTGCGCTCCCAAAGGGAGGCGGACAGGCACGACGCCAGGGCGATGGGCACCGCAACGCTGCCAGCATTGCCCCGTGGGCCAAAAGGGACGGCGGGCATGCTTCTGGCCCCACAAACCCGTGCCTGTCTGCCCGGGTGCCAGTCCCCGCGGGGTGCCTGGGGACGTGGGGACAGGCCCCTCCGCAGCCACCGGTGTCCCAGGGGCTGGCTCCCCTTCCCGGCAGGGCCGGGGCCAAGGGCTGGCACCCAAACACGGACGCGTTGTCCGCTGGCGGGCTCCCCGGGGAGAACAGCTGGCTGTGCCGGCAGCCGCAGCGTGAGAGAGGAAAGACCCACGGCGCCCTCCCGCCACGGCCCCCCCACATCACCAGTGCTGGACCCCCGCCGCAGCCCTGGCCGTGCCCAGGTGCCCGGGAGGGGATGGGGCAGGGGGGGGACCCCTCACCGTGCAGGGGCTGCGCTGGAGGAGCCTCCGCGGTGGCTTCCACCGCCGGGATCCCGGCTGGCACCCGGCACAACAGCCCCATTGACCGGGGACAGATGGGCACAGTGCCCTCGGCACCAAGCTCTGCCACGCGCCAGCTCCCCAGCCTGGGGGATGCAGGGGGGGTGTTCCCTGCCCCGCAGTGGTGCACAGCCCCCCGAGCCGGGCTGGCACCCGTGCTGCCTCCGGCACCCCCCCAAACCCCAGGCAAAGCTGCCCAGTTCAGTGCCCGCACTGGGAAGGCTGGGTTTGTGCAGGAGTCAGGGCCCGCTCCTGCACAGTGAGGGGGTCCGCCTGTGCTCGCTGTGCTGGGGAGGCTCCGTGCCTCAGTTTCCCTCCCCACAACGGGCCCATGAGCACAGGGGTAGCGCTGTGACCCCGGCTCTGAGACCAGCGAGCGGAGTTTGATGGCGATCCCCGTGCCAGCAGCCCAGCAAGGTGGGGGTCACTGTCCCCAAAGGCTGTGGGATGCAGACTCCAGCCCCCGCGACCCAGGAGACCGCGAAGAGCCACGGCACAGGGGGCACAGGGACAGGTAGCACAGGGCATCCGCAGAAAACAGGTACCCACACGCGCACCTGCGGCTCCGGGGATGCACCCTACGTGCACACACACTCATGCACAGGCGGTGACGACTCTCACATGCACCCCAGGACCACACAGGCGCAATCCTGCAACCACACGCACCACGCACACACCCCGACACGTGCACGACCGCAACCACACCCCCCACTCCCCCCCCGGCACGCACTAACGGCACCCAAACACATCACCTCCGCGCAACCCCCTGCGGCTACCGCCGTGCCCGGGCGCACGTGCACAAACGCCCCGACCCCTGCAGCAGGAGCCCACCGCCCCCACCTCTGCGCCTGACGCACGTCTGGCTGCGCGCCCCGAGCGCACGCAGCCGTCGCGCCCGGGCCCCACGCGCGCCCACGAGCGCCCCCCCCGCCAGCAGCACCGCGCGCACGTCACGTGTGCCCATGGGCACCCAGGCTCACCCCCAGCCGGCCGCACAGGCATCGGCACTGTCACGCGCAGCCACGCACGCCCTCCCGAGGTGACACGCGGGGGTGCAAACACAGCCCCACGGATGTTTCCCGCGCTTCGTGCTGCCCGTGATGGCACCCCGACACCTCCGTCTGCGCCCCCAAGGTACCTACACCCTCTGCGTGCACCTACCTGCTCCTTACACCCCCAGTACAGACCAGCTACATGCAGCCCTACGCCCCCCCAGCTACACCCGTACCACCTACACCCCCGTGCCCACATCACCCATACGTGCACCCTGCTTTTCCACCTCCCCAGACCAGGAGGTGCCCAGGGTGGGCAGATACTGACCCCAAGCTGGACCCTCTCCCAAAGTCCACGCACCCCCCACCCCTCGCTCTCAGCTAGGGAAACTGAGGCGCGGCAGGCGAGCGGCACCAACGCACCAGCTAGCCCCCTTGAGGGGCACAGGGGCAGCTCCCAGTTTGCCCAGGGTCACCCAGGGCAGGGGACATATGTCCCTGCCAGGGCGGATGGCCACCTGCTTGGCCACCGGCCGCCCACGCTGGGCACCGTGCCTGCCCTGCAGCAGCCCCTTCATCCCCAAACCTGTGCCAGCGCTGGCCGAGCCAAGCTCCCGTCGTGCCACCGAGCTGCAGCAGGAGAGGACACCGCGTGCCGCTGTGGGTTCCCAGCCCAGCACTGCCCCCCACGGCGATGCCATTCCCCCTCCACCCCCCGTGCCTCAGTTTCCCCAGCAGGAAGGAGCAGCCAGCCCTGCTCGTGGGTCAGGACAGGAGCACAGCCGTGCAGGGTGGGTGCTGTCCCCATGCCACCCCCGCAGTCAGACGCCACAGGGTCCCGCCACAGAGGGGAGATGCCATGCAGGGGAGCATCGCTACGAGACCCCCCCACCCCCCACCAGCCTTCAACCCACACCCCATGGCACAGCAGGACCCAGCCCCTCTGGGACGCCGGGGGGACGTGCCACTGCTCCCCCGTCTACCCCCTGCACTGACCCGCCGGCACGGTGTGCCCAGGGTGACGTCCTGCTGGGGGGGCCGCCCAGGGTGCCCACCGCCCGGCCGCAGGGCTCGCAGCCCGGTGCTGTCCGAGAGGCTGTGGGGCAGGGGGCCGAGCATCTCCTCCTCCTCCTCGGCGCTGCTCAGGCGCTGGTAGTCGCATCTCTCGCCCATGGCGGGGGCGGCAGCGGCGGCGAGCGGGGGGCTCTGCGGAGACGCCCGCGCCTGCCTGGGGGCGGCGAGGGCTGGAGCCGGGCGCGGGATCACAAGGCAGAAAGTTGCTGCAGTTCCGGAAAACAGCGAGAGGGTGAAGGTGACCGCGGTGATGGAGGGGAAGGAGGGAGGGGGGAGAAGGATGCGAAGGGGAGGGGGAAAAGAGAAGGGGGCAGCCCCTCGGGCACCCATCCTCACCCCGAGCCCTGGCACTGCCGTCTTCCTCCCAGCTCTGCAGCCTGCGCCCGTCGCCCCCCCCGGCACCCGAGCGGGGAGGCGGTGGCATCGGCGGTGGCATCGTGCTGGCAGCCCCCTTCTCCCCCCAACCCTGGCACCGCGCAGCCCTTGCCAGGCAGAGGGGAGCAGCGGGGAGCATCGCTCGGCGGCTGCAGCTCCGTGGCAAGCAGGGTGGGTACAGGGGCACCGTGCCCCCCTCCGGGGCGCCCACGAGGGGCGAGGGGGGGCTGCAGCATCCTCGGCATCCCTCCCGCTGCAGGCACCCCCGCGCCGGTGGAGGGGGAAGGGATGCGCGGGGAAGATGGCTGCTCTGCGGCGAGCCAGCAGCGGGGCTGCGCTGGTGCAAGCTCGGCAGGGCAGGGAACGCGGCCGGGCCCCGGCACGATGGGGGCCTGGGGAGGGCACGCCGGGAGGATTTATCCTGCGATCAACCCTCTCCCCCCACCTAGCACGGAGCTGGGGGGCTCCTAGATGCTGCCTGTGCCTGCAGCCCTCCAGCATCAGATGTGGCCCCAGTGGGAGTGGGTGGCCCTGGGAAGCCACCCCCTGGACGGGGAACCTGTCACCGTCCCACCGGAGCTGCCCCCGCACCCTGTCGCCGCCTGACTCGCGGGGGACTGAGCCCCCAGGCCAGAGCCGCAAGCCTGGAAGGAGGCAGAGGCTGGGGGCCCCTGCAGCCCCCCTGCACCTGCCTGTGCTTGGAGGCATCGCACAGCCCTAGGGCGCAAAAGGCTCCCGGTGCCAACGCCGCAGGGCACGATGCCCCATCCCGTCCCCCAGAAACACTCCCCTACGTACCCCCATCTCTCTCCCCACTGACGCCCCCACAGCTGCCCCCTTTCCCCCCACCATGCATCCAAGACCCTGCGTAAACTGGGGGGTGACACCAGGGTGCCAGGACAGGGGGCACGAGCCCGTTCTGCCCCCC
>VXAL01015796.1:240-12984 GCA_013399475.1 Chauna torquata
CAGAGAGGACCCCCGCGGGAGGGGGCGGATCAGGGTCCCCAGGGGGGCTCAGGCTTTGTCCAGGACCCAGCCGGGAGCTCCCCCCTCACCGCGCGGGAGGCCCAGGCCGGGACTGGGCCCCAGCTCAGGCGCCTCCCTCACCCGCCCGCCGCTGGGCGGCCTCTCCCCGGTCTCCACGGACAAGCCCAAGCTCACGACACGGTGGCTGCTCGACTGCTCCGTCTCGGGGGAGATGCTGGCCCAGCCCCTGGCCGCGGGGCAGCTCGTTGCCCACACCACCACCACCACCACCCCCTCGGGGCTGCCCCTCCGCCTCGCAGTCGCTGTGGGCGATGACATCAAGGGTAGGGGACAGGCGGCGGCGGGATGGGGTCCCGCTTCCCCTCCTGGTGCTGTGTTGGTCTCAGGACGGGGCAGGAAACGCTGCGGTGCCACCCAAGAGACGGGCCTGGCCCCCTCCGCCCCGCGCAGCGCGTCACCAAGATGCGCGGCTGCCGTTGCAACTTCAACGCCGTTGTCAGCAGCAAGGGCGGCACGTCCTGGCGGGCCGTTCAGGGCGTGAAGATGGAGTGAGCCGAGGCCCACAGGATGGCCCTGGCCCCCCCGCTGGCGGGGCCGTGCAGAGGGACGAACCCAAAGCTCTCCAGTGCCACAGCTGCAGCAAGGGTACCGGGAGGGATGTGCTCGCCCAGCACCGGGACGTGCCGGGGACGTTGTGCCCTCGTGCTGATGAACGGGCCGTGGCTGGGCGACGCTGGGTCAGGCTGGAGGATTCACACACCCTGCAGGACCAGCTGGCTCAGCCCCACATCCCCAGTGCCGACGGCCTGGCCGCCTCTGCTGACCGCAGGGAGCAGGCGCCAGCAGGGCTGGCGCTGGCCAGAGCAGGGTGACACCGGTCCCGCGTGTCCTTACTGGGCAGGGGCACCGCAGCGATGGGGTCCCTGGAGCAGGGGCAGAGCCGGCGTCTGCACCATCCCTGGCGGCAGGGCTGCTCCTGCACACAGCAGCTCCGTGCCTCCAGCCACGGCCCAGGACCGCTTTCCTGTAAATAAGTCCGGATCACCTGATAGTTGGGATTCCTGTAAATAAAAGCCACTTTTTCTCCCCTCGTAAGGCCAGCAGGTGTCTCTCCCTGCAGCTGTTGCACTTACCTCGCATTTCGTTTTCAGCTCATCGCCGCCAGTCGGGTTTCGCACGTCAGGGTGGCCACAGCCAGGCCAGCCCCTACTGCGCGGCACGGGGCTCCCCGGCCAGCCCTGGGCCACGGCTTGCGCCGTGCTGGCTCAGAAGAGAAAGGACCTCGGTGGCACACGCTGCACGGGATTTGCCTCTGGTGACTAAATTTATTTAGCAAGAAAGACTCCTGGCTGACTCCACACTGGCCAACCAGTTACAGTTAATAAAGTATAACAGATCTGTCACATAATCCAGAAAACAACCTTGGGCAGTTACAACTAAAAAATAAAGTGGATTTGTTTAATTTAAAAGCTCAAAAATAACAAGCCATATGTTTTTAAACGTAATAAACACAAAAGCAATATAATCTATGATACAATGTACACTATACACAGTGGGGGTGGTGGGTAGCACACGGGGAAGGAAAGGAGATTAAAGTCCCAAGATTCAAAAGGAAACACCACGTCACTTAGAAAAGGGGGCAGAAAGAAATCAGAGAGAAAAAAAACTTTTCATTATTGGAAAAGAAACATTAGGAGAAAAGGGGGACAGGAAGATGGGCAGGATCTTAAGAGGGCACAATTAAATAAAGATTGATAAAAAGAAAGCACTCACAATACACAGTGTTCATAATCAGGAGCAGGGAGCGTAAGGCAACGATCTCCATAGAAAAAAAGGGACCTTCCAAAGGGGCTTATATAGATATTTATAGCTATTTATAGATTTTAAATATAAAGTAGGAATGTGCTGTGGAGGCGCTGTCGGCCCGCCCGCACTGGAGGGCGCAGCCCCCTGCGTGCCCGCCCCCTGCGTGCCCGTGGGACGCCCTGGGGTTCTGATGGGTGCTCCACGGAGGTTGCCCCGGGGAGCTCTGCTCCGTGGCCCCGGGCACCCACGAGGGGATCAGCCCCTGGCGCCCTTCAGAAAGGGCTGCTTCTGCGCGGGGCCCAGGTGGCGGTGGCAGAGGACGTCCCCGAGGGCCGTGCTGGCGGGGACACGACTGCCCTCGGCGGGCGGCCGGGGAGGCTGGAGTGCTGCGAGGGCTGTGGGGTCCCGTGCTGGCGCCCGGCGGCCCTGCGCCGCGGCCCCCGCAGGGCCTGTCCACACGGCGGCTCCCGGCCCTACAAGTTCTTGGTGACCAGGTGGGTTTTATAGTGCTTCGTCAGGTGGTCGCTCCGCATGAAGCGTTTCTGGCACTGTGCGCACTCGAATCGCTTGTCACCTGCGGGGAAGAGCAGCAGCGGTCAGGGCTGGGCGGCCCCGGGGACATTGTCACGCCCACGGCCCCGCTGTTGCCCCTGCATCCCTACATCAGCCACGGTCAGGGCTGCGGGGACCTCCCAGTGAGGCAGTGACATGCCCACGCCAGGTCCCCTTTGTGTCACCACTGTCATCTGGAGAGCCCAAAGGTGGCAGAAAGCCCCTCAGTTTTCCAGTCCCTCCCTGGTAACTCTGCCACACTGCAAGGACAATTGCTGATGGCCTGAGATCATCCCGGTCCTCGGCTCAGCACATCCCTTTGGCTCTTACGAGGTGTGGGGCCTCGCAGAGGCTTGGCCACGATTTGGGGGCTGCCCTGGGAGCAAGGGGGACGTGCCACGAGGCCGAGCCGTGCCCCGCGGGGCCGCAGACCTGTGTGCGTGCGCGCGTGCCGCTGCAGCTCGTCGCTGCGTGTGAAGCGCTTCCCACAGAAGACCCAGTTGCAGACGAAAGGGCGCTCGCCCGTGTGCAAGCGCACGTGAGCACGCAGCAGCGAGGTCTTGCGGAAGGTCCGCCCGCACTCGGGGATGTGACAGATGTGCTTCTTCTTCCCTTGGTCCCCTGGCCTGGCGGGGAAAGTGACAGGGTGGGCATTAGCCTTGCAGATGGGTGCCGGCCCCGTGGGGCTGCCCCTCTCCCCTCCGCGTGCCGCTCACCTCTTCTCCCCATCCTTGCAGTTAGGGCAGGTACAGGCCATCCGCCGCCGCTTCTCCCCTGGCTGCATCTCTCCTGACAGCGCTTGCTCCATCTGGAGCTGGATCTGGGTCGGGCTCAGGCCGCTGATGGTCAGGTTGTTGCTGGAGACGTTCTGCACGGTCAGCTGCTGCTGGCCTGGGGAGGGAAAGGGGGAGTCAGGCTCTGCCCTGCGAGCCCCCGCTCCCGAGGGGCCGAACGCATCTCCATGCTGCGCGCGCAGATCCTCCTGAAACCCTGCGGAGGCAGCTGGCCAGAAGAAAGACCCCGCGTGCGGGATGGGACAGACCCCAGCCGGGCACCCCAGCTCTCAGTGCCCCAGCCCCGCATGCAGCACTGCCACGGCCCTGCTACGTGCAGGCCCCAAGTGGGGCCGGTAAGTCCCTTTTTTCTGAATATACTGTGCGGTTTTTCAAAGTTTTTGGTTTGACCCTTCGGGGTGGGGAAATGACCAAAGAGGAAACAAAAAAGAAACTTTGAAAAAACGTGCAATATATTGACCAAAAAAACGGGACTTACCCCAGACCCTAAGGGCCGCTCCACACTTGGGCGCTCACGGAGGCGGCAGCCTGGGCCTCACACAGCACCCGGGCAGCCATGATGGGGGCTGGAAAGAAGAAGATGGGGTCAGCGTCAGCAAGCTCTGGGGGCAGCAGGTGAGGAGGAGGAGGAGGAGGAGCAGCAGCAGCAGCAGCGGGATCCAATGGCCAAGCAAAGAAGGGGTCACTGCAGAGAACGGACACAGGCAGAGCAAAGGTGCCACCACATCCACTGGGAGGGAAAGCGCTACGCTGAGGGTCTGAGGGTCGGGGCAGCCCTCTGGCCGTGCTGCGAAACGCGGCCCCTCAGGAGGCGGGCACGTCCTCACTAAAACCAGGCTCAGACTCCACTCACGGGGCTGCAGCCAGCAGGTCCTACCGGTCCCCTCGCGGCCGGGGCCGCAGCACGGCCCGGCCAGCCTTGTGGCACGGTGCGGGCAGCGGCGCCGACAGCAACAACATCTGCCTGTGCCATCTCCCGACACTCATCGCAAAGCAGCAATTAAAAACCCCCTTAAAAGCCACCCCAGTGATGACGGCGGCCCACTGTGGAACACTAAACCACACTGGACCATATTTTATGCTGACATCGTTTAGTTGAGCAAGAAAGAACAGCTTCCGACTGCAAAACCCAGCCGGCACTCCTGCCGGTTCTTGCTGGGAGAGAAACCACGGAATGCCAGCAGGTCTTTCTGGATCAGAAAGCAGATAAACTTCCCTCAGACACAGCTTCCTGCCCTCGGCTGCCTGCAGCAGGCAGCTCTGGGCCGGGGACAGTTTGCCAGGGCAGGGAGGATGGAGCGGCCGCGGGGACGTGCTGCTCCTGGCAGACGATGGGGGACCGGAGCGCGCCAGGGCTGTCTGCAGCTCACAGGCCTGGGGCTGTGTCTGGCTATTTTCAGCTTAAGGAAGACACTTGTCCCACAGAAGAGTGGAGGGGCTGGGTTCGCTCTCAGGGAGTGGCAATGCCTCACAACAGAGCCTGCGTGCGTGAAGGCACCTCTCCTGGTTCGGCTGCGGGAAACCCAAGCAGCAGCCTCCCCGCCCAGCAGCAGGAGGACGCGAGGACAGATGTCCCAGCCACAGGGCTGGGGGTGCTATCTGTGCTAGGGGCTGCTGGCCCACAGCAACTGCAGGAGGTTTCCCCCAGCGTACCACAGCCCCCTGCCTGGCTGGGTCCCTGCTCTCCGGAAGACACACACTCATCCCCAGGGCCTGGGTACAGCTCAGCTTTCCCCGTGCACAGTGCTCAGGAGCGAACAGAGCGAGCTGGGGCTCCCAGGCAGCGCTCCGGCACGTCCTGCAGCTCGGCACGGCCGCGCAGCCTAACACTGCAGGCAAGCTGCCTGCACTAACCGCTCTCCCTGACACAGCTAACCAGGACAGGCTAGGAAACACCCCGCAGAGCTACCAAAGAGATACCCTATGAAACACTCAGGGCCTCCTGCAGCGAAGGGAGCTAGAGAAGCTGATGACATTTAACACTCAGCAATACTCAGCCTCGGGGTACAAGGGATCTGTTTACAAAGCTGCCATATCCCAGCTGCAAAGCGTGCTGCGAGCGGGGGCTTTCTGTCCTCCGGATCCGGGAGCTGCCTGCACCCTGCCGTCCCTCCCGCCCGCCGCGGCGCAGTGCGCAGCCCACCTCCGGTGTTGGTGATGGTGACAGGCACACCCTGGACTTGCACGCCGTTGATGTTGATGGTCTGCATGGCCTGCGCGGCGGCCGCCAGCTGGGCCGCGCTCAAGCTGATGACACCTCCGGCGGGGGCGATCTTCGGCAGCGTGCGCTCCTTGCGCGTGGCTGGCTTCTTGCTGCTGCCCCCCGTGCCGGAGCTGCGGGACACGGGGCTGCTGCAAGATGTGCCAGACGGAGCCACCGTCACGGCCGGGGCTTCCTGGAGCAGCACTGTCTGCAGCTCACCCGAAGGGGTTTTGAAGTAGACCTGATGGGAGGAGAAGAGGAATGAGACCAGCCGCTGCCAGCAGGGCTGGCCCCCCTCCACTGCGACAGTTGCCCTCCCCACACAACCCAGAAATCTGGGCCTGCAGGAAGCCCCAGAGCAGGAGAAGCTGCCCAAGCTCCTGAAGACACTGGGCCTCCTGCAGACAGGTCCTGGCCTCACACGGCAGCAAAGGGCTGCTCTGGCCTTGCAGCCTGGTTTCCAAATGCAGTCCTGCAGCCCGTGAGCCTGCTCTCCCACCTCCCTCCACTTCCCAAGCTTCTGAACAGGCTGGATAATGCCAGCCCAAGCTGGCAGCACAGCAGAGCTTTCAAGGACACGGAGCTCCTACAAGTCCTGGAAAAAGAGGCAGCCAGGAAGAGAGGCTTAACAAAGCCCCGTCAAGGGAGCGGCTGCACTCCCAACCCTTCTTAGACATCAGATAATCCACGCAAGTGATGCCTGAACCTGATGCCAAGCTGGGGACATTTGGTGGCTCACAAAACCCTTCAGCTTTTTTAAGCCTGGGTGAGGGCTTGAGTAAAAGGGCAGAGGTACATCGCAGAGAGTGGCATACCTGCGTAGGAGCGGGGTCCGTCGTCTGGATCTGGAAGTTCTGGGAGGACTTCTGGGGGACGGTGGGGAGCGTGGCGGAGGCGGCCTGGACCACACGCAAGGCCTGCTGCGGGATCTGCACCACCTGCGGCTCCTGCTTGGGCTGCACCACCTGCACCTGCTGCACCACGGCGGGCTGGCCAGAGCCCGGGCTCTGCACGATGAGCAGGTTGTTCCCCGCCTGGATGATGTTCTCTGCCGTGGTCTCTATCAATACCGTCTCCACCTGCTCAGCCACAGCCACGGTGGCGGGCTGGCTGGGCGACATGGCTTTCTTTCGAGTCTTTTTGCTGGGCTTCGAGGGGCTCTCCGCAATGATCTGAGCCTGCGTGCCCGGCTCTGTGGCGTTCACCAGGTTGTTCACGGGCAGGGTAAGAGTCACGTTGCTGCCACCAGTTAACTTGACCACATTGCTTGTGCCCTGCACCGGTGAAGCTCCACCCTTCTGTGCTGGGGCCGGCTTGATGGGCACGGGCTTGTGAGAGGACGAGGATGGGGTGAGGATCGCCTGATTTGTGCCTGGAATAATCTGGATCTGGTTGGTGAGGTTGGGCTGGACTTGGATGGTCTGTCCCCCCGCGGCCTGGATCTGGGGCACCGCCTGGTACTGGATGTTCGCGGACGAGCGGGTCCCTTTGTTGATGACAGTTGGGTTCTGAATGGCAAAAACCAGCTGCCCCCCGGGGTAGGAGGTGCTGACCTGAGAGCCCTGGATCTGGAAGAGGTTTCCTTTTGACGACAGGATCCCGAAGCTGTTCTTACCAGAGCCCAGAGGGAGCGGAGCAGGTTTGATGGGGACAAGTTTGCGAGGCGTCGGCTGAGGAGGCGCAGGAGGAGTCACAGCAGCTTCCACTGCTGGGGGACCGATTTTGCTACATGTTGCTGCGAGGAGGGCGAGAGGAGACGGCTGGGAGTCCTGGGAACCGTGAAGGAGACGGGCACGTTAGAGACAGGGGCTGGAGCCAAACAGATCTGAGATCCAGTCAGTGAGGGAAAGGGTACACACTATCGAAAGTAACCCACTCCATGCGCGTGAAACACCTCTTTATAAGTGAGCTGCTTAATTACCCATATCACGTGTGCCTTTAGCTCACACTAGTCGTACTACTTCTAGCCACCAGGATGGTGACTGCCTTTTAATCTGTCTGTGTTCTTACAACCTCCATAAAACTGCAAATGCCCTGTAAGTCTGCTGCTGTTCACACCCATTACACACACCCTGGAGTGTTTCATGCAGTTCTAATCCCAAGACTACCCTGTGATATCAGCAGCTAACACAACCCAAGAGGTCCTTAAGGAAAACATAGCACAGGCAGGAGAAACAACACTGTGCAGCTTCTGGAGGAGTCAGCGCCGGGGCTGGGAACGTGTCCAGAGCACGGCTCCCTGGCCTGTCTTGCAACCAGCGCTCCTCCCGACGCGGCAGCACTGGCCGCGGCGCAGGCAGGAGGGGTGCCCGCAGGGCAGGCTGCTGGCGGTCCCGCGCCCCGGCGAGGAGCCCGCGACGCCCCTGTACTCACCTGGGCAGTGGAGGCGGCCGGCTGCAGGTATTCACTGGGGCTGACGGCAGCAGTCGCAGCCATGCTGTCGCTCGATCTGCGAGGAGGAAGCAGAGAGATGGAGGAGTGAGGCCAGCAGCAAGAGCCGAGACCGTGGCTCCTCGGTGCGCCCAGCCCAGGCCCCGACGGCCGGGGGCTCCCCCAGCATTGCCCAAGATGTCAAACCTCACCCGCGTGCCTTCACCAGAGGCTTGATAAGGGGCTAGAGAAATCTCACCATTTCACCACCTTCTCCCTGCACCTGCCTTCGACCTTTGCTGGCCACCAAAGGGAAATGCCAAGCAAGCAGCCGACCGCGGGGCAAGGGGCTGAGGCCCTCGCACGTTTGCTCCTATCCCTGCAGAGCCGTGACCTGAGGCTGCGGCCCGGGGCTGACGGAGACCACCGCTCCAGAGAGGCGAGACCCGCCATAGGGATGGCCTCCCAGTCCCCAGCCCACGCCGCCTCCCTGTGACTTGTTTTTCTATCTTTGGGAATCTCAAAGACAAAGTTTTGGTACAGATTCATGTTTTTCCAGGCTGGAAAAACATTGTTTCAATTATTTTGGTATGCTGTTGGTGCTGCATGTTTGCAAGTCGTTATGTAATTAAAAGGTCATTCGGGGGAATAGCAAAGCCGCCGGCGCTCGCTGGCAGCGGGACCTCGGGAGGCTGAGAAAAGCCGCCGGCGAGCCGGGAGGAGAGCACAGCAGCAGGCGGCACACCACGGGAGCCAGGGCCACAGAGCCTGCAGCGCTTCGCTCAGATCTGCACGCCGGGGAGACGAGCTCAGGGAACGAAGAACGGCGAAATCACAGCGGGGACCCGGTGCCTCGAAGGCCTCGGCAGGTGCAGGCAGGCGGGGAGGTGGCACAGGCTCCTCACGGCCGGCCGGGCTGCGTGGGGCTGGGCCATCCCGGGGGCAGCGGCACGGACACCGCTCCCGGCCCCACGGCCGCGCTGCCACACACAGGGACGTGGGGCGCGCATCCAACCTCTGCCACTCACCACGTCTGCTGCCCTGAGCGCCGCACAGCACGGCTCTTCATGCCAGCAGGGCGGCTACAACGGTTCCCTTTTAAAGGCTTAATACAGCAAAGCCAGGGGCAGAGACTCCTAAATCCTCACGATTTGCTAAATCTTTTGTTCTAGGCTAGAAAGACATTTCATCCACGACATTTCCTGTGGCAAATCCCCCAGTCACCCCCATCCCGCAGCCACTGTATGGCTCAACAGCTTGATAATATTTGCCTAGACAAGGTGCCAGCAGCGAAAACTTGTCCGAGCTCGAACTCCCTTTATTACCACTGCTGACAATGTCCTGACTTCAAATGAGGAATTACGGCCGTCTGAGGAGTATGGCTGCTTGGGATTTACTTAGGGCGTCTCTGAACTACAGCCCCAGCATAGGCGAGGCAATGGGAAGCAGTACTTGGTATTTACAGAGATGCCTGGATTGCAGGAGTGACGAGACGTGCTGGCAGGGCCACGCTGCACGAGGAAGACACGAAGCCCCATGTGGCTCATAACGCAAAGTACCAGCCAAAACAAGAGCTGTTGTGTAAGCACAGCAAGTGGCTTTTTGCTGCTCTGCAGCGACCTGGCAAGAACGGCGCCTGAGGACCACGGCAGGGCGCTGCTTTCTGGACCCCATGCAGGTGAGGTGAAGTCCTGGCGTGGGCTGAGCCGCCGCTCAGCGACCTCGCGCTGCCCACACAGCCATGGGACAGCCTGGGTAGGGAGCAGGATGGTGCACCGAGCGCCTGGTGAGGAAAAACAGACATGGGCTTTGTTTCAAGGCTAGGAAAGGCAGAGAGATGTTGAGGGAGCAAACTCCATGCTCCAGAACCAGAGCAGCGAAGGCTCAACAGCATCACTCGCAATGAAGGCGAGAGGCAGCGGCACAGGCTGGCTGCGGGTCACTGGAGCCAGCACCCAACTTCAAAAAGCCAAACTTGACCTTGCTTAAAGAAGCACCCGCTGCCAGCGTGCGGCTGGAGCGGCCCCAGCCAAAAGGCACATCTGCCTTAGGAAAATAAGGGGTTTCTTTTTTCTGAGCCTATGCCAGCTAGTGGGGATAGCGCAGGAGGCGTACGCCCTTCTGTCCAATGCCAGAGCCAGTCATCACACCCGAACACGGCTTCAGGTTGGGAGAAACAGTTCTCGACGTATTTTAGGTGCAGTCGACGCTCACAACAAAAGCAGAAGTTCAGTGACGTCCACGCCCTCAGCTCCCCCCGCCACCATGGCTGTCCTGTGCCTCACGGGCTGTGAAAACAGCGTGGGTCATCAGAGACAGACAGCCCCGGGAGCGCAGAGCCGCGCGTCAAACAGAAAGCTGCAAAGAAACCGGGCGGTCGGGCCCAGGCCGGATCGCAGGGAGCTTGCCCCGTGCTGGCCGAGCTGCACGGCTGCCCTGGGGCTACGCTGAGGCTCTCCCACAGCCCGACCGAGTGTGTGCATCCCCAGCAAGAGCCAGGGCACAGTCCCAGGCGCCTGGGATGGCGCAGCGTGGACATGACTCGCACCGCTTCTCAGCACAGGGCGCCCATTCCCTCTCAGCCGCTCACTGTGGCAACCTCGTGGAGACCAAAGCATCAGGCACCCGCAGCCAGCGCGCTGGCCTGCGATAAAAGGGCGCTTTCTTCCCAGAAACCAGGAGCTTGTACGGCTGCCCGAGCTCAAGGGCTGCACCCTCCCTTTCAGCAGAATTAGGGCACCGCTGAGGATTAACAGCCCTGACTACAAATAAGAGCAACGCTGAGCTGGCCAGAGAGACGTCAGAGAGATCCCATTAGCCCGCACAAACACACACGGGTAACGACGGGGGGAGAAGCCCCGTGTCGCCGCAGCCACTGCGTAATCCCTGTGCGAGTTTCTCGCTTGTACAATTTGTGTCCCGCTCCAGCAGTGACAGTGTCCCATCCTGAAGCTGTAACATGGTATTCACAGCACAGCGAAGCCAAGCGGGTACCAAAGCACAAGGCTTCCCTGTCCACAAGTTCACCCGGGCCCCCTCTCACCAAACATGAATCATGAAACTGCCGTTTGCTCCAAGTTACACAGGCATTCACACCCCACGGAGAATTTACTGAGCAGTTCAGGTCCAGTTTGCCCTTCTGACACCCCCAGCAAAGCCTCCAACAGAAGAGGCTCTCCCTTGAGGCAATTAAAGAACACTGATTCATAAAATTCAGTTTTTTCTTGCCACTTTCCTCTTTCCTCTGCTTGTCGCAAGTACAGTTTTATATGGAAACTGTCTCCACGCAGCGGAAACAGCCACCTCCTCACCCCTTGCCTTCACTCCCTGTAAACAGGCAAAGCAACCAGCACCTCAACAATCTCTGTCTCGACCGTTTCCTTTACCACGTTTCTCAAACGAGTATGTTCGAGACTTGGTCCTGCCCCGGGACACACAGCCTGGGGCCTCACGTACTGACCACCTGCCCAGACACCCCGACGGCGCTTTGAGGAGCTCTCAGAGCCTGCCAGCAGCTCAGGGCACACAGAAAAAGTCCATGGGACTCGAGCGATGGAGCTGTAGGAGAAAACTTACCAACCGCGCCAGCCCATGAGACCCCATGTCCAGCCGGAGGAAACGCCTGCAGCAGCCAGCTGGAGCGCTCACGCCAGCACGATTGGTAGGTTTGCTCAGAGGCGGCTCCTTCGCTTCGCACAAGAATTTATTTATTTTGGAAACCGTGCCATTATCTTCAATATTCTACAAGAGATATAAAAGGGAGAGATGGTTTTTCCTTCCCGGCCAGGACAAGCCCTGCTCCTTGGGCCGGCAGCTCCCAGAGAGGCAAATGCCGGCAGCTGCAGCTGCAGCCCGGGCACCTGTGCACAGCCACACAGCTCCCCCGGGGGTTCTGGGGAAGTTGTGTGTTTTAGATAGCGATTTCAAGCCTTATCACGATAGCCTCGTTATCTTTAATTAGCTACTCTGGCAACCCCAGCCCGATAGAGGAAGCACTGTGCCGCTTTGCAGACGGGGCACAAGCCCTCAATCCAGGTTGCCTCTGTTCCCTGAAATGCCCCTCCCGTCCTCCCGACGGACGCGTGGAAACCACTGCAGCACCCACACAAGTGTGCCGAGGGCCCCAGCAGCGCTTCCACTGCTACCTGAGGCCAAACCCAGCCACGGTGCCACGCAGCACAAGGCTGCTCTTAACGGGCTCTTAACGGGGTGGTCGCGCCAAGGCTGCCTGGTGGAGGATTGCAGCCAAAGCTTCTTTTTTGGGGGTGTGGAGTGAACACGATCCCAACTTTCTGCACTCCGTTTAAGCCAACTGACACATCTCATCAACTCACTGTAGTTTTAATTAGCTCCTGGACTGTGAAGATCAATTGGAGTCTCCTAAAACCCACAAACGACCTCAGCAACTGCAACCAGCACTCAGGGTTACGAAGCACAGTCAGAGGGGAAGAAAAACCACGCGGATGGTAGCAGCCGCAGCCCCGTCTGTTTCGCACAGCAATGCCAATCTGCAAATATTGAGAGTTTGGCACAATGGAGCTCAAACACCTGCAGATTTACATATTAACAGCAGAAATCGAGCAGCTTCTTAGAATAAACTGGCCAGGATTTCTGCTGTTGTCATTTTGTTTTAATAACTCAGGAGGAGAAACCACTTTGCTTTCTCTAAGAGGCACGGACACCGAGAGAGCTGCCTGCAAGGCACGCATCTGAGAACTCGCTCTAACGGGAACGCGCATCTCACAGGGGAAAACTCCCGAGCTGACTGCTTCAGCACGCCCCGCCGGTGCAGGCAGACAGACCTCCCCGCCCGCCCGCCCGCCCGCCCGCTGCGGCGGCAGCGCGGGCGCTACAGCCCCTTGACAACCGCAGTTTGCTTCCCGTTCCCCCCCGGTGCTTGGGCCGCACTCAGGGCGCGGGAACAGAACCAGCTCCGCACCGCCGCTCCTCGCCGCGCACGGAGCAAGGCGAGGCTTCAACGCCGGGACGGGAAGGGCC
>VXAL01015798.1:7927-21173 GCA_013399475.1 Chauna torquata
GGTCTTCATACAGATACGTACACACATACCCCATTAAAAATCCAGCCAACGTTTCCACCAGCAGTAGACAGAGAAATCCTCATATAAATGCATAACTATGAGTAACTTCATTTTTGCCAACCCCACTCAGACCAACAGCGAACCTCTTCAGAGCAGCATAGCTGCTTGTATCTAGGAATATGCAACATGTATCTATGAATATTAAAGGTTCTTTGCCCCTACCACCAAATACTGAAATTGAACAGCAAGAGTTGAATTGTAAAGCCTTCTGAGTTTAAATAAAAATAAATACATAAATAAAAAGAAAAGAAAAATTACTTCAGAAACAGAAAGATATAATCTCAGGTGATCTAATGGCTTAATAAATATATGAAAGAATCCGTACGATACCTAAATGTGAAAATCAAAAACCTTTGCTCTTTTCAGCTTGTGCAATTATAGCCTCACTGCCCGCTGTTAATTGTTGATAACACAGGAAATTTAGTATTGGAACTAACTTAGAGTATTTACAGACCTTGATGACAGTCCACCTGCATGATTATCCCAATATACCCAACAGTGCATCCAACATTAATACTGACAAAAATGTGTAAACATCTAAGAATAATAAAAGCCATTACTTTTGGTCTGTGTGCATGTCTGTGAATGTTCCTTTAAACAAAGGGGAAACAAATCTTTAGGACTGTCAACACAGGACATGTTGCTAGTTACAGATAGCAATCCTACAACATCCTACAGATCTCCATCATCATGCTGAAATTCACAATAAAACAGTGAACATCTTCCCATCTTTAAAATTACTGTGGTTTGATCATGACAGAAAAGGACTAGTAGAGCCAATGCCAAAACATATAGTTAGACTGGAGCATCCAATTCAGTAATATACTGACACTGCATTTTTTTCAGAAATTCGTCAAAATATAGTCTGAAAATGTAATAAAGTTCATGCCTTAAATCAGATTTTTCACTAATTGTATTTTATCTTCACAAATAAAGCCATTTCTTTTCTTTTTTTTTGAAAGTGCATCTTCAGCTGGTGCTTTAAGCAACAATATCTGACCTCTAATCTTGCTCTGTTGGAAAAAAAAGTGAAGAACATCATAGTATACAATATAGAAGCAATATGTCTTCCTAAAGAATTTTCAAATTACCAAAAACTCAGCTAGAAAACTATACTTAAGAGTAATGCTTCCAACATTCAACTTAGAAAAACAGTGCATCTTACCCCCTGTTCCAAGAACTTTCAAGAGTTCAAAGTTTTCAATGCCAACTTTCTCTGCATGGCCTGTCAAATTCGCTGAAGGGGAAAAAGAAATCATGTCAGATATGTAATACACTGAAATCATTTTGACATATTACTATAAGTTCAGTAAAAACAAGTTAGCAGCTGAATGAAACAAGCAGCACTAACAGGACATTCCTGTGGCATACTGTAATATAAATTGAAAAGCAAGGGAGAGCAGTTTCCTTGCTGCCACTGGTCTTCACAGAATCCTTCCTGAAGCCCATCCAGTTCAAGCTTCTGCTCCAAACAGGTAATCTGATCACGTTGCTCAGCGGCACGCCCAGTAGAGCCATTAACAACTCCAAGGACTAAGATCCACAACCTCCCCTGGGCAAACTATTCCAGATATTTAACCATGCCCACAGTAATGTTTTCTTTCCCTATTACATAATTGGCATTTCCTATGCTCCAGATTGTATCTGTTATCTTTCATCCTATCACTGCGCACCGCTGAGTCTAGAACCACCTTCTCTAATCTCCAATCACATAGCTGTAGACAGTAATCAGGTCTTGTCTTAGCCCTAGCACCTTGAATATTGTCATGTTCTTGGATTATATAGTGCTTAAGATGATGTAAACAGAGCTCCAATGACTATTCATGCATTTAATATAGAATTACTAAACCTACAAAGACCTTCTGCTACTACTGAAAGGAAAAGACCTTGAGTCTGCAAGACTATCACATCTGGAAAAAACTAAGCTGAAACAAAGTTGTTTCATTTGCTGGAGAGTTTGGGAGGAGGGGACTCTACATTTATATAAAATCTATACCACTCCGAGTATTTTTGTCTAACACATTTCTCTAAGCAGGGAAATGAAGAGCCCTATTTAAAAAAGGAGGGTTTCTTTTTTTCCCTTTATAAGCTGCTGAAAGCCTTAAGCAGCTCCAATCTTTTCCATCTTTCATTCCTACCATATTATCCATCCAATTGTATCAACATGACTGCAGCACATTCAGCAAAGCTGCTCAGTGAAACAATCCAGATTAAAAGCAGTAAACCAAAAAAGTAAAGAAGTTTGATTATCCTAAGCCAAGTCCAGTTCCCGACCCACTTTAATGAGCAGCTGCATAAACAGTTTTACTAGCACAATTAAGGATGCAGCATCAAGCAGCAGAAGCAGCATAGGCTGTCATGGCTGCTAACAGAATGCCTCTCAGAGTAACTTCATGCCAAATTGTATGGCTAAAGGCTAGCTTTAAAAAAAAAAAAAAAGAAAGATACGCAAGAAGCTTTCAGTAGCAGCAACACAGATTTCAAGTACAAAGATCTCTTAACCATGAAAGGAAAACTTTGACAGGAGATGATGAAATTAACTTATTCCATTCATCATACTGAATTAGAATTTGTCATATCTGAGAAACTTCATCAAGACACTGTGCCTTCTGAATTCATTATCACAATTTATGTTATTCTTCATTCGCCAAACTGTAGTAACTCAACAACTCAAAACCAATAGAAAACTAAGTTTCAAAAAGACATCTCTCTGCAAAGAACAAGCAAGTATCAAAAAAAGCTAAACACCAAATAAGTGAAAAAGCAAATTCATGACTTATTCCAACAACCCTAGGAATCTGTACATATACACAAAGCGCATCTACTGGGGATAGAGTACATTAGTCCTCTCATGCCAGGCACTGATGAAATCTCATCTGAAGTATCATTTTCAATTCCTATCATTCATCTTTACACGGGATTAATCAAACTTGGAATAACTGTAGACAGGACACCTGAAATTACTGGGAGATAAGAAAGCCTAAAAGAGCTTTCAGAATATTTTTTTTCCTTGTACAAATAGAAGTATGCATGGCAATTATTTTTGCAAATCCGAATCTACAAGCTATCCTAATATTATATGTACTCAAAAAACAAATCAGAGAAATTGTTATTGGAACTGATCACAAAAATAGTATTTCTCTATTTTAATAGCATGTAGTAGGCAAGACTTAGTACCAGAATTATTAACAAATCAATAAATTAATATGCATCACGAGTTGAACCGAAGCTTGCTGTACTATTTTCACTGCAAACTGAACACTGTTGCTAGTGCTACATCAGTCATTGCTGAAGTCAGCAGTTAGAAAACGTACCCATCTACCAAGAGAGGAGTAACAGTACCTAAGGCAGACCTAGACTGAGCAGTTATCTATATAATTATGGTAAGTCATATCACACTCGGAAAGCAGCCTGTCTTGGAGCAACTGAATATTACATGCTACTCTTCTTAACAAGCACTGACAACAGGATTCAACGTACAGTTTCAAAACAGTGTATTTCCTGCCACGGACAGCAGGACTCATGAAACTATCCAAAGGAGACCAGTGCTAGTGTCCACAGTTTTAATGAAGCAACGGGTGTCACCAAAGAGATTCAAGTCATAAAACTTCTCTAGACACTACCTAAATGAATGCTGAACTCAGAATGGTAAGATATCTTTCACTGCAAAATCTGCTGATTTGGATCTTCCATTATGGAGTATTCCAAAAAGATTTTTACCATTTCATTATTCTTTAAGAGCTGTCAGCAGAAGGCTTTTCAATTAAACACTCTGCTAGAAAGCAAAACAGTCATTTAACACTGACATATTCTTGGAATTGAATAAGAAGACCCAGAGAATGGAACATAGAGAAACACTGTCTCCAGCAACAGGCTGAAGATTTGTAGTGCTGTAGTGGCTATAGTCCTAAAAAGCGAAAAAATCCTGAACTCTGTCCATTAATTAGAGCTGTACCATAAACTCAGTTTAACTTGTATTCCACATTCAATAACATTAGTGAAACTTTTCCCACTTTTGTGAGATTAGATAGTAAACAGCTGCATGATAACTAGTTTGAACTATTATGTACTTGTTTCAATATGAACCATGATTTTGCACTATCCACTTAATCCCATTTTACTTCCATTTAGGATGTCTAATTGCCTTAAAAAAAAAGTCTTGAAAGTCATGGTAACCTTATTTTCGTAACAGAAGTGGAAAACAGTATCGCAAATAAGCATACGTTCACTATAAGAAGAGTCCCACCTCACTCTTTTTGCATTATACTGAGGAAAAAGGACATCCCACAAGACCAGATAGCTAAAAGGTGCTGCATAACACATGGAGGTATGATAGGGCACTAGAGACTACAAACTCTCTCAGAATTACTCCCAATAAAGAAAGAAGCAGAGTTATCCTCAATCTAAAATAAAACAAAAACATTAATAATGTTTTTGTAGCCTTCAAAGCTACAGGAAAAGATTAACAATTCCCACAGACAGTGCTTCTCCTAACATCGCTATGCCAGGCAATGGCTCGATCTAACAGTCTCAGTTACCACACACAGTCCCTCTCTCAAGCCGCCAGCCAAGAAATGCAGGCTGAAGAGTTTGTGGTGCCTATGCCACATTCTTTTCAGTGACATTGCTAGAGCCGTTCCTTATCATCTGCTGAAAGTAGACATGGCACTTTTGGACACTGAGATGAGGTGCAGTTTCTCCAGAACTAAAGTTGCTTTACTGACACTTCCTTGAACTTGCTTTGAGGAGTATAAATCCCTGACATGCGCTGACGGAACAGTGCACGGCCTCTCCCATCCCACAGCCATCACCATGCCAGCGTTAGTAAGGGAACATGACCCAACAACTGCCTGTGCAACCTGCATGAGGTCAGCATACCTGTCAGAAGCGCAACAGGATGTACAGTCATAGACTAGACTATTTCCAGCAGCAGTGCCACAACATTTCAGTGTATGCAATTACGCCATTCAGACACAGTGGCTTTGGCATAGATCTTAATTTAAGAAGTGGGAACAAGGAAAGCAGCTTTGGAAAAAGACTTTTTTCTCCATGCTTTTTCTTCATGTGCGTTGATAAAGTAGCAGAAGAGTTCAAAGGAAGGGAACTGAACTTGGACACGAAGAACGTACTGCCCGAGTCAAGAGGACAAGAGTTTCTCCACAAGCAATCTGAAGCCACACATGGCACAGCAGTATAAAAGACAGTGGTACATCAGGAACAAAAAAGCAACCCAAACAGTAAGCTGACAGCACATTCTAGGAGACAAGTTAACTACATAGCTGCACAACTAGGAAAAGCTTCTATTTACAAATTTTCTGTGGTATGTAGTGCACAGTAACCAGCACTGGACCAAGATGGTAAGGAAAGTATGCAGCTGAGGGTGACAGCAAGATATAACGGATCAATCCAGAAACAAAGAAACAAAGACTAAAAGGAAAGGCCAGACATAATGGCCATCCACGAAAAACAGAAAATACTGGTATTGGTCCCACTGACCACCTCTGAAGAAAGGAAGTGTCTAGAAAGATTTCCACTGTGAAGACAAACCTCTATGTGCAGCGACACCGAAGCATGAAGATCTGTGTTGCTGTTCTCAGCTCCCCGGAAGTAGAGCAGCCTATTTGACTCTGGGAATCAGGACAAAGCACTTCTACTTGGAGTATCTCCAGATGACATAGGAATTGGCACCGTCACCTGCACAATATTTGAACTTTGAGACAGCCCAGCTTGAGCTGAGAACTGTACAAGATACTACTGCATAGCAACTCTACTTGCTTTAAATTGTATTTTTATCTTAATAAATAATATTTCAAGAGCAGCTGTTTTTAAGTTAAAATGTGATGTGTTCTGCTTCTACACTTCATGTCTTACAGGTTCTGAAGCAGAAAGATGTAACTAGAGCCTCCTTTACTGAACTAGATCAAGCAAGCTTCAAAGACAAGCTCTGCCTTAAAGCTGCAACTTGCCTCGCTGTACTCAGCAACATGAGACCACCTCTGCTGTTTTACTGAACAGAACAATGAATCTCACACACTTTAAGGCAGAACAGATAAAGCAAGAAGAAAAATAGGGCAGGAGAAAGTCTGTTGCATTTCAGATTCTTAGGTGTCTGAAGCCTGGTACCAAGATCAACTTGATTCTAACCTGTTGCTTCAAAGGACAGCCCACCTCCACCCTACTGATCTACCTTTTTAAGTCACAGCAACGAAGAACAGATGCTGGTTTTCAAAGCGGTATGCACATAAAATCGAGATCATCCCTTATTCAGAATCAACAGTGGGTGTTTTTTCTTGAAATTAAGCAAAACTTGCACATTCCTGTCGGCCAGGGGGAGAAGCTNCACATAACCAAAGCCATGCTGCTCATTAGACACTGATCAAATCGCATCTAGGATGTTGTATTGTTTTTCTGTTATATATAAAAAATTACACTTAGATTGTAACTGGTTATAGCAACTGAGAACTATTCATGAAGTGAAAAATATTCCACAGTCCTTTAAATCTGAAAGACTATCACCAACCAATAACTGTCACCGAACAAGAGTATCATTTAAGCAGGACAAGGGGCCATCTCACAAACTTAAAACTGAGTTTTCAAAGGATAACACCTCAAGGACTACCTATATATTTCTTAGGTTAAAAAAAAATTAGAGCAAAACCAAAATATGCCCACAGTTCTGAACTCACATTAAAGCAGGGAAAACACGATTCGTGCTACTCTAAACTCTAGAATCAAGCTAAGGTAACTGTGGTGACAACTGTTCATTCTCTGTGTTATTAAATGTTTAGGGAGAAGATCATCTGAGCTGAAAAATATTCAAGATCTCAAAGATGTTGATGCTATTCTAGAAGGCCTGGAAACCAAAGTTTTGCATAGACAAAGGTGACAAAAACCTTCTGAAGTACTAGCTAACTGTAATACAGTATGTGGAAATTCGGAAGTCTGAAACGCTATGGGAGAGACAACAGGAAACAATCATGGCCATTATTAACATAGACTGAAGCTGCAGAAGCCTATCCCACCAAAGCTATCATTTGTACATCTGAAGCTAAAATGAAAAGTGTGGATATCTGAGATTAATGATCCAGACTCACAATAGTCCGAATTGGAAAATGTTCCATGTTAAAATCTATTTGCATTCATCAGCAGTAGCCCTTTTGCTATGAGGTCTGCCATCACTGTAAGATGAATCACTGTGAGGTCACCAAGATTCAACCCAGAAGCATCTCTATCATTAGCTAGAAGCTCAAAGTGCAGTAACAGTATACATCACGTAACAGCCAAAAAAAAAAAAAAAGTAGTTAGGTAACATGCTAATGAATAAAGTTGCTATAACTGAATACCAAAGACTGAGTTGAAACAGCCAGATCAAAATAACATGTCTAAAGACTGTGCATACCTTTTCAAACCAGAAATGATAACCAGGAACAAGGTATGAATCAAGTTTGGCCTTCTCTATCAACAGAAATTAGTATACTACTTCACAAAAAAAAAATCCACCACACATGAAAAAACATTTTCTTCAGTCATGGGCTATCTTGACACTGTTAAAAGTAACAGAAAGTAGATTAACTTATCAACAAAAGAAGGGCAACTGACAATTTAAATTTTGGTGGAAGTTGTTTACATATTATCTTATGCAGACAGTAAGTAAGAAAGCTTAAGAATTATCTTCAGAACAATCCTCTCTCAGGTAAAGCTTTTATGGCCAAATGTTCAAGCCAGCATAAAATATTAGCAAATGTCAACAAATAGTCACAGCAGATCCCAAAACAAAACACAAAACCAAATAAAATTACTGCAGTGTAAGTCCTTCATTAACCAGGCCACCTGCCTTTCTACAGAACACGTCAGAAGCAAGCAGAGCTTGCTCTTCATCATTAGGATTGTATAATGGTGCAAAAAAAGAACGTTTACCAGAAGATATCAACAAGTGATGCCAAGCAATGAAGGGGATCCAACAGAAATATTTACATCAAGAATAGAGCTGCAAATCACATCCTCAAATACCCAGGCTCTCAGGTAAAGCTTAAGCAACTCCAGCAAGTGTTTTCTGAATTGTTTCTTAAGTAAGATCCTAAAATGCATTAGAGTGGCATATAAGGTTTCCAAATCTGCTGCGGAATCCAGCATGAGCTTTTAAACTATCATATTTAATACACTTTGGAACAAGTTTAAAGTGCAGACTGACAATAAAGACAGACAAATAGTCCTCAGCTACATTAAACATTTCATTGAATATCAGTGTTCTAAGCAACAAGGGCTTAAAGGTACCAGACCTTTTTATAGATCATTTTAGCCAGACTTATTAGATTCCAAAGCCTGAAAAAACAAGCAGATCAATAGTCACTCTTCTCATTCATAATCAAAGCTCATTAAGTTACCCAAAGATAAATAACAGGAAATTGCTGGACCACAAAATTAAAAAAAAAAAGTATCGATTCCTTAAAGAGTAAAATCCAGAGACTTAAGTAGTATTAAGGAATATTCATAAACTCACTCTATAAAAGTAGTCCTTGTATTTCCCACAGCAATACCAGAGCACATATATTTTAGTGCTTAAAAGAGAAAAGTAGAACTAAAGCAAAGCAATCTGAGCTTTGAAATATTCAACTATTAATATCTCCCAATATCTAAAAAAAATACATAATTAGTACAGTCAGATACAAAAATTGGTTCTTACACAAAGTATCATTTAAAAAGTATATTTAAACTTTCGTAAGAATGTTTCCTTCTAAAAATAAAAACAAGAAGAATACATTAGAGGTACCAGGTGTAGCTCTATAGAAAAGGCTGAATTCTCTATTTAATACGATTTCATCTTCTTTAGGCATGGGAACCTCCACAATGCCTTACGATGCAATATGAATAGACAATGAGCTATCTTACAGTTTACAAATAAATCTATTCTAGTTTAAGTTCTCATTCAAGAAGGGGTAACTAAGAATTTGTAATACTGAACCCCTCAAACAGTCCATGAGTTGTCTTAAGCCTTTCATAGTTTCATATGGAATTTTAAGTTAGACTATTTGACTCAAGCGGAAGTTCCAAATTGTTCTGCCTCTGAAGTGCTGCAGCCCATTGCTGTGCTGACTTCTGGGCTTCACACGCCTTTTCCCATGTCAGACATTATAGTCAGACAGACAAAGTGAAAACTAATGCAAGTTCTCCAGTCTAAAGTTTGTGATAGCATTACAATGAACCCAGTATCCTCTTCAAAAGAGATTTGCCAAAAGGAAAGAACAACAGTTTACAGCAAACCAAACATATATACTGCCTGTCATCCATACATTCATGCTCTGTCTCACAAGTTTGCTTCAAAAATCCCAGTTCTGCTCATCCTTGCCTCTCACTGGACAACATAGAAAGTGCACGGGCATGCTGCAAGATGAGCAACCTCCTAGCTAGTCACACATACTGAAGGTTCAGGACCCTTTAATCCTTATTTTGTTTTTTTTTGCCAAAGTCAAGAACTATTGAAAGACGCAAATGCGGAGGGAAGTAAAAAAAGAAAAACCTCACTGTTAGCAGATTATTTCCTTCTTACCTTCTTACATCACAACTCCTTCCTCTGCCCACATCCTTCCTCATCACACATAAATTGTTCTCTAATAGGCTTTATATTTGTCATTGTGCAGTTCCCTGGCACAACCAGGGAGCAGAAAATGCGAAGGGGCAATTATAGTATTTTCTCCACTGTAAATAATACATAGCTTCTTAGGTCTCCAATAGATATGTGAAGCTGTACCAACCCTAAGGTTAGCCTTCAAGAATATAACCTTTTTCCTTTACAAGTTACAAGAAATGGATCACCCTGAAAATTTCATTTTCTTATTATTTTCACTGGAGAGCTTCAGTGAGAGTCAAAGATAGTCACCAGTTCCTATCATTTGATCTCTGGTATATTTTTTCTTCTACTTCCTGGCAAGAGAAGGGGATTCCACTTTCCCCACAAGCTCACTTCCTTCCCAGTGTAAGCAAAAGGAGCTGGTGGCTATTCTGAAGTGGCTGAGTTGTGAGTTTCTACTGAGGAAAAAATGGATTCTGTGACAGACTCTTCTGCAGGAAAAAAAAAAAAAAAAATCAGTTGCTGAATACATTAGGAAAAAAAATATATATTATTTGAAATGTGTCCTGAAAGTCACTTCTGTGCCTAACCTACAAAACAACCAACCAAAAGAATAGTCATTGAAGCACATGCATGCATACAGTTTGCCCACCAGAAGGGGGAAAATCTGATTCTTTGCATCATTAAAATAAAATAGATATATACACAGAGCACTGCCCAATTTTTGTAATCTAGCAAAGTACACAACATCTCACAGACGCACTCGAGTGTTGTGCACCACAGTTCCACCCCTATCACAGAAGGAATCTACGTGTCTATGAAGTGATGTTTTTTCAGCAATTGCTTTTTGGTCAAGCAACAGAAAATGAGTTTCAGTGCCCTAAGAACGCGGGATATAAAGCTAAAATTAATACAGACCCTAGATATCAAAGACAGGATTTTAATTTCAAAGACAAAGTTTAAAAGAAGTCAAACAATGGTATGCTAGGGTTAACAAGCAGCTGAGTGCCGCGTAGAATCTCTACGGTGTAGAAATAACACTACATATGCTCTAGCTGTGCATCCTCATAGGCTGCAATACTGGCTTGAAGGTAACAGCAATCATCTGTTTTATTCTTGAAGCTACTCATTTCATCTTAAATCCAAGTTTTATAGTATGTTCACTTATTCACTTGACTGCAGTCGATGCCTATCTCTAACCAGCTTCATGGTTTTAGAGCAATTCCAAGACCTAAGTAATTGCAAAGTATAACTACAGGTTCACCTGCACTTAGCTGATTTGAATACATAATTCTTAATATTTTGAATGACTTTCTGTTATCAAGAGGTTCAAGCAACAACTTCTACAACATGAAAATGAGGCACTCCCTTCTCAAAGAAACCACTATTTCTACCACAATAGTGCATTCTTCCAAAGCACTGTGGAGAGTGACCTCTTTTTCATCTGCCAACTGACAGCTACTTTCGATATGTAACTCCATAAATCATTCAATTAGTCACAGAGCCAGCAACATCAAAGAAAACACAGAGAGGAGGGGAACTCTGGAATCTAAACAAATCACACATTAAAAGGATATTCATGGTATACAACCTCAGTATTTTAGAGCAACGAAGATCCTACGGATACAATTCCTGTTCTTAGGCATACCCTTACCCTCATTCCCAAAATGAAGTGAAAATAAATAATCATGCTGCATATTTTAAAACTGACCCTGGCCAGCAGCTAAGCACCCACAGCCAGACCCACTACAAAAAAAATAAGAAAGGCATCCAAAGTATCTTAGAGATTATTAATTATGTATTTCTACACAAAGGCAAGGTGATGGCAAATTTTCTCCTCCAATTATCGCATCTCTGTGAATTGTGTAGAGACAAGTTCTGAGACAATATCTTGATATGCCTTGCATAGTGATGACACTATTGACACCTTCAGGAGTAGGAGTCTCCCAGGAGTACATGACAGAGCAGCTCCCTCCTCCACCCTAATGTTCCAGAAATAGACAAGCCATTGCTAGAAAGCATTTTTCACAAAGCAGAGTTTTCTAAATACTTAATAAGGAGAAGAAAATGAGGAAGGGAGAAGCAACTGAATCCTATTAAACTAAATTTCAGAAGCTTAAAAAAAGACAAGTAAGCCCGAGGTTTTTGTTTTGTTTTTGTTTTTTAAGATTAAAAGTAAGTATCAGTACCCTGAATCTATAAAGCTTAAAGATCGGGATCAAAATAATTGTGTACTACGCTATGCTATGTTAGACAGCTCTTTGTCTAGCATCAGTGAATGTGTTTATTTTTCAAACTATCTTTAAATAGCTATCCTGCAGGGATATGTGCTGCCTCAACTTCTATAAAAGAAATCTAGACATAGCTACATAACTACATGGAATAAATGTGTTCCATGTCCTTTCCCCCCCACGCCTTTTTCTCCCTCACACTGAAATCTAGCAATACCTAACAAGACAAATATGTATTCCACCAGTTCTTTTTTTTTCTTCTTCTTGAAAGAAGGAAACTACAGCCCCTTTGGTTTCTGCGTAGCTATCAGGAAGAGCGCCTTTTTTTTTTTTTTCCTCTCCTTTTTCCAAGCTGCAGTGATAGCCACGCTCCACTGGGGTACACCTACAGAGCCCCAGACCTGAGTGCCACTGAGACCAAAAGCTGAACATTATCGAAGAGACCTCAGCAATAACACCTACATTCCCCTGTGGTCCAGTAAAGGATGTCAACTACGTTAACCTGGGGGGTGCTTTTCTCAAACTTTTAAGATGGACAGCATCCTATAGTTACTTTTACTTAATAACGAAGAAAAAAGAAAAAGGAGAAAAGGAACGAAGGTCATGGGTTAATAGCACCTCCACTGTTAATAAGCACAGCGAATACATATCTTGACTATGTGTTACACGCACTTCTGAATTAACAGTAAGTTCTAGATTTACTGCAGTATTCAAGTTGCCTGGAAACTTAGAGAAGCAGAGTCCCTATTAAAAGTATATCCAGATCTTCCACAACACAACAGCCTACAACACAGCATTTCTGCTGTATCCTGAAAGGTCCAGCATGTGGAAACATGCTGAACCACGGCTCCAGAGGGTCTTCAAGGAAGGACTGCGCTATGCCAGGATCCACTGACTGAGAAGCCAGATAACTCGGCCGTTGTATGCTGGCACGTTCCTCTCGCTACAATTCCGGCATTTCGCCGAGGTCAGAGAAAAGCTGTCACAGAAAGCTACATCATTTAGGACTGTAATAAACAGCTGCCCCCCTATTGACATAACCATAGAAGTAAAAAACACAGTTAAAAAGAAAAAAAAACCACAGTTGATCCTCATCTCCAATCCCTTATCTCTTTCAAAAGCGTCAAATACCACCGGGAAAGTGGGACAGGGGAGCCAGACACGCCGAAGTCCAACTGAAATACTTTTTCAGAAATAAGGGGGGGGGACCCGCGGCCCCATCTCACTCGCTCCTGCCCATCTCTTTCCGCTCACCCTCCCCCCCTCACCGCCCCGAGATTTTCTTACCGGTCCCAATCAACTCTCCTGCCCCCCTCCCTCCGTCCCCAGCACTTCTTCCCCCACTCCCGGCGGCCGGGCCCCCCTCCGCCGCGCTCCCCTCAGCGCC
>VXAL01015798.1:22416-42322 GCA_013399475.1 Chauna torquata
GGGCGGGACGCGGTGTCCGCGGCCTGGCCGCGGGGCAGTAGCAAGCGTCTGGTGTTGGGAGGCTGGGTTTGCCGGAGGGTAAAACGGCCCGTGTCATTGCTGGAAGGTCGGAAAGAAAAGAGGAGCTCGGCTATAGTTACGTCCGTTGGCGGTGTGCTTGTTACGGGGCTCTGCCTTGGGCTGCCGTGAGGTGAAAGTGGGCGAAGGCACCGGGTGGGTACATCGGTGTAGCCCATTCATCCAGGTACCCAACTCACACCACATAATTTGGTGCATTTTCATTTGGGCCTACTAGCTGTTGGGACACCGTGTCCTGACGACGATTCATGGTTAATTTTAAAGGGGAATAAGTTTTGAATAATATTGGGCCTGTTGATCTCACTTAAGCCTCTCGGTCTGTTATGTTTTGGAAGCAATCTGATACGTCTAAAGCAGTCCGCAGTTTCCTACCAATCCTCAGGCAGATTACACAAATTAGTTTTCTTTCAATTTCTTATTTACTGTAGTTCCTGACTTGTTTCTTTTAAATGCTGTTGTTGCCCATCCTTAGACACTGCATAACAAGATGCGAGTTTGTAATGCCATGTCACATACAACAGCAGTGTTCTCATGTAGAATCTGATTCTGGTACACGAGACGTCAATGAAATAAAATGTCTTCTGCTGACCCTTTATTCATGTTCCAGTATTATATATTTCTTTGTGTGTGTTTGTATGCATATATATATGTACTTGTGTATTTGTACATATATATATATATACACATTTCTACAGTTTGCTGAGGAGAGATTGAATCGAACTATTTAAAGTTGATCAGAGCTTTCTGCTAGTATTGTTTAAATACCAAGTCTTGGTTTTAGGTTTTTTGTTTTTCCAGAAGTTATATAAAATATCTAAGGGTTTCATGGTATTCCTGGTAGAACTTTTTGAGAGTTTTTTCCACAAAACACTGCAGGTGTATTGTTGAGGTGTCTGCCTGTAGTATACGGTACACACTTCACTGAAGATGTCCATCCAGTTATTTACTTCCTGACAGAATTATAGTATGACTATAAATGCAGAAAGTCTGATCACAGAAGGTGTTTTCAAACTGAAAAAGTATTGATTCACTAACTTTTGTCACTTGATGTTAGAAGTGACATTGTAGTGGAAGTGACTAGCCAACACTTCGGACTAGCTGTCCCTCGCAGCCTCAGAAGAGAGAAACTGAAACTTGACTCTGCTCTGTTCTTTACTAGCACTTAGAGTAAGTGGAGCTGGCAATAAATCCAATAGTTGCAAATAGTCTCAGTTTCATGGCTTGACAGACTTTATCTGCTTGTTTGCCTCAGGCTGAAATCTTCTCTTTTCTCCTTTTAAATTTCAGGTTAAACGATTTAACAACTTTAAAGAGTGAGGTGATAACCCTAAAAAATCTAACCAAGGTTAGTGATCCATTATGGTAGCTGCTGACTATCCATATAATAAGACACAGTGATTACTCTGTATATTTAGGTTCAGTTGTGACTGGGCTTGGAAAGTAGTATTGCATGAGCAGAAAGTTCATTGTTGTCACTGAGAGACCCCCTGATTTGCTTGCAGCTTGGCAAAAGTAATGGAGCAACATGGTTATTTCATTCAAAAAAATAAGATTTTTACATAACAGCATCTCCAGCATTAAAATATTTTTGCAATAAGATTCTCTTGTCATACCCAGAAGCAGCAAAGCAGCCCTACTGAATGCTTGAAAATAACTGCACCTTTTGACATACATTATGACAAAGAGACTATACTTAACGCTGAAATCCTAGACCTCGTGTCTATTGCGTAAGTACAAGACCATGCTCAAGATTTCATTTCAACTGAACTTTTGGGAGCAATAGGAAATAAAACTCAATCCTGTGCTTGATTTAACGCTGCACCTACTTTCAGTAGAGTAGTCTGGGCATAGTGGGCTGGTTTCATTAACTCCATCACTTTTGCCTTTGAAGCATTATCACATGGCTTTGTGGTCATTTGTAAAAGGACACAGTTTTGTCACCCTTAAGGGTAGATAGGATTTACGGGTAGTTGGAAATATACAGGCTGCATCTGTACCAGTAAATAAAACAGAGCAGGATTTGTTCTCTAGGCATCAGGGCAAGTGGCATGACATAGCACGACATAGTTTGCATGCATACAGCTAAATTCTTTACCCTTCAAAACAGAGTGTCCTTTTCCATAGTACCTACTGGATTTAGACAGATTGTAAACAGTTATTGAGCTATACTGGCCCCCAGCTTTTATGAGGACATTGTCTGAGAGAGTACTAGTCAGAGGCCCAACAGTACCCGAAAGCATGCCGGTTTTAGCATGTCAGAAGTATGGATAGTCATGTGCCAGCACTCAGATTCTGCCTTTGTCCCATTTAAATCACTAACACAGAGAGTCACAGAGTCAGATGAGGGAGGAAATTGGCTTGAGCCTGCAGCCAAATCGGGCACGTGAAACTACAGAAATAATGATGGGCTATAGACCCACAGGGAGTACAGAATGGTCTATAACAGATTCCTTTATAGTTTGGGGAAGTAAAACCGCCCTTGCTATGTAAACTGTGCTTTTGGAAGTACAGCTCTGAGTGCAATTTAACTGACTGAAAATGCTATTTGCATTTTAAATAATCATTTAGGTGAGTATGATGACACTGAACAAAAAAAATACTCTTTGGCATGGTTGTACATTCAATAAATTACCTCTCCAATGTTAAAAGGAAAAGAAATATTTGATGTAAAAACAATTAAAGACTATGGGGTGGTGAGGAGCCACTTTCCCTCTACAGTGTGTGTATTTTTTACATAGCATTTTCAAGCCCCGCTGATATTCGTGGGTACAATAAGAGCAGCCTGACAGGTCAATCAGCCAACAGTTCAATGTTTGAGCTGAGCATGTGCTGCAAGTTTGGGAACATGGAGTAACAGAATTCTAAAGATAGATGTCCCTTACCTACCCCACAACACAACTGTTCACAAATATGTGTATTTACTTGCCATTCCTAATTGCAAAGAGAGAGAGGAAAAAATGTTATGGGAAATACCCACGTGGAAAGATTTTGTTGAACATTTAAGAAAAAGTGTCACAACATTTCCTTTTTGATTCTAAAAGAGATGGTGTGCCAAGCTGGTTGGAGAGCTGAGGTGAAATTGAAATGCTCAGTATACAGACTTCTGAGAGGAAATGAGAGAGAAAGAAAGAAGAAAATGCGTGCTGTAGCTGCATACTTCCAGGGTGGCACTGCTTTTCGGTATTGAGGTACTTGATTTACTTTCTTTCTGAAGGGGAGCTGCATGTGAAAAAGGTAGTTTATATCGTGCTAAGGTTGAAGACTTCTAGCACTTTCTTATGGCCACTGCACTGTTACAAAAATAGGTGCTATTTTCAAAGTACAAATGTTGGAAAGCTGGAAGATACAAAGTGTTCCCCGTAATCACTCCACAGAGAACATTTGCACAGCAGGGGAAAAAGAGCATCCAATTTTGAAAAGCAAGAAATGAGTTTAAGGAAGGACTCCCCACAAAAAACATTCATAACATGAAACAGCCTTTGGGTGAAGTTTTAGTGCAGGAATAGTACTAATTTCTAGTTTACATATATTATCTGTATTTATTTATTTATTTTTTAATCTGCAGTTGAACCTTTTGTGCTTGATAACTGTCAAAAAGTAAATAGAGTAGGTAAATTTGCTGTTCAGAGCATTTTTGTGTGAAACTGCTCTGGCCAACAGTTTTCTCTCTTTAAAACCGCTTAATGTCATACCATGAAAGGAGAAGTTATGCTAAGCATCCAAGCCTAATAATTCTTTTAACGGAAGTGGTACAGCTCTGTCAGGAAGTGGATCGTTTCTTGAAAGAGTGAATGTAAGTGATGAAGATATGTCACTGATTCTAGGGTTACATCTTTGCATCAAAATGTATTTCTATGATTAAACTTAAGTCCTCTTTCAGTTACCATTCATTTCTCTGCTGAAAATTCATTTATTTTTTTCTTCAATTACAGTACAACTACTGTTCCTAGCAACACTTTAAAAAGTTTGTTAAGTCTCTATGGCTATAAAAGAGAAACAATTAAAAATATGTTACATTACTTGCTTTCTAGTGAGGAAAAGGAAAATGAATGAACACCATTCAGAAAGGAAAGGTAGCAGTACTATCTATTAAAAACGAAAGTAGTGGTTTATTTCGATTATATAATTTCAAGAGAGTTGATCCTCCCCCTCTACTCAGCTCTGGCGAGGCCACACCTGGAATATTGTGTGCAGTTCTGGGCTCCCCAGTATGAGAGGGACGTAGAACTTCTAGACAGGGTCCAGCATAGAGATACGAAAATGATTAAAGGTTTGGAGCATCTATCTTATGAGGAAAGACTAAGTGAGCTGGCCTGTTTAGCCTAGAGAAGAGAAGGTTGAGAGGGGATCTTATCAACTTGTAAAAATCCCTGAGGGGACAATGTAAAGAGGATGGGGCCAAACTCTTCTCAGTGGTGGCCAGCCATAGGACAAGGGGTAATGGGTGCAAATTGAAACACAGTTTCAATCTGTTTCATCACCATATGAGGAAGAACTTCTTTACTGTTAGGCTGACAGAGCACTAGAACAGGCTGCCCAGAGAGGTTGTGGAGTCTCCTTCTTTGGAGATACTCAAAACTTGCCTGGATGCAACCCTGTGCAACGTGCTATATGTAGGTGACCCTGCTTGAGCAGGGGGGTTGGACTAGATGATGTCTGGAGGTCCCTTCCAACCTCAACCATTCTGTGACTCTGTGATTCAATTTCTGATCTACTTAAATGCTTAAGCTAGACAGAGGTGGAATTTCTAGTTAATACAAAGAATTGGTTTTTGGATTGTAATCCTCACTCACTAACAATTTGAAATTATTTTCAAATTTGTTGTAAAAAACACAGAGGGATGTTCTACATAATGGTATAATTAAACCTCTGAGTAATACTGACTGCCGTGTAATTAAACTCAAAATCCTTTTCAGAAGACTCATATGTGAATTCTCATTATTTTGAAAATTGCTTCTAAATTTTGGAGAAGGGGACTTTAAAAAGGAGAAGCTAATCAACATGATCTGAAAGCTAGAGATGAGGAAATTAAAACTTTTAACTGAGCATGGAGACCGTGTGTACATCCTAACAGTTGCAGAAGCCATGCATCTGCTCTCCACACCCAAAGGAGGAAGCAAAAACATGAGGAAAAAAAAAAAGTAATTAACAGACAGAGCTTAAAGGTATGCACTGTAGTTCTTAAAGATGTCCTACCAAAAAGGAGACAGTGAAAAAAAAGTGCTGCATAATGATGCGGGAAAGGCAGTTTTTGAAAAGCATAAATGAAAACTAGTAGTTCGTTTCCACAGCTTTTTTCTACTGATGTATTTAAAGATATTGCATCTGTTAAATTACCATAGAGCAAAAAAGAGATTAATGAAGTGAACAATATTGCAGAATTCCATTGTTAATTTTTTCTTTACCTTGACAAAGGTTATATGTTACTACTGATTTTGAAATTACTCTTTTAAAAAGTTAAAAAGATGAGATGCTGCTATTAATTGAAATAGCAGAAGAGAAATTCTCCAAACAGATAAATTAAGAGAAATATATTCCAGAGTTAGGTGGTGTACCTCCAGGAATTCGGAAGGAACTTGGAATAGAACTACTGAGCTCCTCACAAAAAGTACAAAAACTCCTGCTAGTTTCAGGTATTATACCAGATGACTGGAGGGCACCTCTTAGCTTAGTATAATGTATAATATAATATGTTTTAAAATAAGCAGCATTACAACTAGAAACTTCTTTAAAAGTCCCAGGAAAGTGTTTTGAGGAAAGATTTGAAAGGTTATAGTTAGTTTTAAACAATCACAAAAAATTAAAATGGATTGTAAAAAAAATAGGTAAATATGATTCTATGAACACACACACACACACACACACACACACACACACCAGATATAAAATATTACTGTTAAAATAAGTTGACAAACCTGATACCTATAATAATAAATTAGAAATTTTCAATACATCTAAAAAAAAATGGATTTTAAGGGATTTTAACCAAAGTTGAATAATTGACAGTGACGTGTTAAATTGTATGACTTGGGACTACAACTAATCAGTAACTGAAACTCAGCAATTTTCTAGCTTTATTACTGTTGTTCATAAACTTTTCATGCTACTGATTTATTGAGATATAGGATACAGACTAAGCCTAGCATCCCATCTCCAGTGCTGTCCGATAACATATGTAGTGTCACGACACTGTGGCAGGAAACTTCTACAGCTTAAGTATACAGTGTATGAATAAAGACCTCCATGTGTTTGTTTTGAGTTTGCTGTTTACTAGTTTAATCTGATGACCCAAAATTAGTTAGTTAAAAGAGAGAGAGAGAGAAGAATTGTTACCTTTTATCTCTTCCATGCTATGCAGTCTTTTCTGTTGGATCTGCCACTATTTCGTATTCAAACCTAGAACGTGAAGCACAAGTCTCCCCACCCCACATTGTCCAGTAAAATATTTGCTGTAGGCAGGGGATATGCATCACGCACTAGTAGTTCTTTGAGATTTCAGTAATCCCTCCGCAGCTGCACTTCTTGCATTTTTCTCAGGTAAAGCTTACAGGGAAACATAGGTTATTTTGATGTTAGAGCTGTTGGTTTCAATATACCTCTTTCCTGATGTAAACTGTTTGCTGTGACGGTCTTGAGAGGATATCAGAACCCCTGTTGGTTAGAAGGTGTTTTACACTCCTTTTGTAAAATCCTCAGGATTTGCATTTTCTCCAAAGTGTTAGCCTTCCGTGCACAGAAATGTCCCTTTAAACAATTTTCCCTTGGCTGTCATTTAGAAAGTCTAAGAGTGAGGTTTGGCATCTTCTTCCTTACAACATGCCACATTCACAGCTGCTTTTCTCTTGTGACTGCCTGTTAATGTATTGATAGGGAACATTACAGCAATATAGACTATTGACATAGTAAATAACTCCATTAACTCTGAGTTACTTCAGCCCCCTAGCTCCCCCAGCATTTTCAGGGATTTAATGAAGATTTACACTAATACCAGGTCTGTCTCCAATTTCAAAGGAGCACACTCCTATTCAGCCAGATTTTATTACATGAAATCCAACCATGTCATTACAGAAACTCCATAGTAAGTGATTTGCTTCTTGTTGGACTCAATGTTGCCTTCCTACAACTCTAGTGAAATGCAGTGGATGTTTGCATCTTCAAAATGTGAAGTCAAATGAGGTGAGCCCCACAGGTTCTTGGCATTCTTTGCAATAAACAGTGAAGCTAGGGTATCACTTTGACTTAACCACACGTTCTCTGAGTAACGTACATTTGCGATGTGGCCTTATGATGTCTTCCCACCAAAGCATTTGTTTACAGGTGGTAGTGAGATATTATTAGATGCTTTACATTATTTTCCTGAGTCTTTAGATAATAAATTGGTAAAATTGTTCCCTTATGTGACAGTATTTCTTTTTAGAAAACTATTTAATTGAAGACAGTGGACAAGCATGAGATATTTGTTTGCTTCGTACATTAGACAAAAAAAAAAATGCTTTTGGATGGCAAGTACTAAAGCAACAATTATAAATTGCTTTGGATTGGACATGAACCCACAATGTTCACTGCAGTCCTGAAGTGCTATCCTTTGATTATAGGAAGGAGATGAAGGAGTTCTCTGCAAAAATTCTGAGTCTGTCCCTTTTGACTAACAGAGTGAGTGTTAATCACTCAGTGATTAGGACTGTGCATAGGACACTTGTCCTATACACGTTTAATCTTGTGTTTCAAGCCAGACCAGTATCATGCTTTCCGTTTTCCTTTTATGTACCCTCTTTGACTTAAGATATCCCATGAAAAAGCAATCATTCTTTCTCAAAGGCAACAGTTGCCTAATCTTCCCAGTGCCTTTCTTTCTCTGCAGGAGAAAATGCATTCTCACCCCACCCACACAACCCCAGGAGAGCAGCCTTCACCCCCCCCACCCCCGACTCCCTGCCTCTGCTACAGTAGAAGCAACATTTGTCTTCAATTACAGATTCAAGGATGTTATTGTCGTAGTTGCAGGTGATTCTGCACATTATCAATGGTTTCTTCCTGTTAATCCTAATTAATCTCTCTGGGTTGAAGCTTCACAGTGCATCCTCTTATTATAGATGAAGCTTTGGGCTACAACAATCTGTTTCAGTCCTGTTTATTTGGTTGTTCTGTAGTTTTGTAAACTTCATTCCTGTTGAGATTCTTAGAACTGATAAGCAGAGAAATCATATAGCCTTTTTAAAACAGCCCTGTCTAGAATAACAATAAACCCAGAACATTTAAAGAAAGTCTGGCTATCCATCTTACTTATAATCGTACTATCAATCACCTCTTCAGGGAATGTTAATTGCTAATCTTTAGCTATTTAGTTGAGAGAGGCTTTTCTCATGTCTTTCCTGGTTATTTGTTTGTCTTGCATCTAGCTATTAAGTCCACATATTCATATATCCCAGCATTCAAGTTACCTACAATATTCATAAACTGCTACAAAGATCCCACCATTTCTGATATATTAAAAAAAGATCTAAAGAATTAATTCTATTAATGGTATTACATGTCAGAGGTTATTTTCAGCAGAAGTTTCAATATGGAATTGGAAGCATAAGCTTAGGGTTGTAGTCACAGGACAAGTGTTCAGTGCAGGTAAGAGATTACATCACGCTGCAGTAATGCTGAAAAGCCCTAGCTATAAATTGGCACTCCTTTGTGCTGAACAGTATACAGCCCCGGAAAAAAAAAAAAGTGTCTACCAAAATTTCTCATTAATGTAATATGATGAAAGCCCTTAGAGCAGAACTGAAAACTGGGAAAACTGACTTCTTCACTGAAGCTGATAATTACTACATAAGGTCAGATGTTGGTTTTCAATCAAAAATGTGTGTCTGTTAGGAACAAAATGGTCCATCTATAAGCATAGTATCCTCTATATTACAGCTTATTTTTAAGAAAGACATTTGAGATGCATGACTTCTGCACAATTCATTAACCCAAGGTTGCTGAATTTAGATGCATTTCTGTTAATAATTTTAGCTGTTTTTAATATGCATAGATTATATCCTAAACCATGCTTGCTTAATACCCTTTGTTTTGCATACTTTCTTTTGTATACTTAGTAACCATAGAAAAGTCACATATACATCATACTGTTCTTTGAACTTCAAGATAATCATTTTGGAGTGTCTTGTATTCTGTTAAATCTATGCAGTCTTGAAATAACTGTCTTTAACTGAGGACAGTTTGCTTTATGTGACCAACCATGGAATGAATGCATATATATTTGTATATATGCATATATATGGGCGCGTGTGTGTATGTATAGACATATACATATATATTTGTAAATATATATATGCATACACACTTTTTTTTTTTGTCCAGAGTTTGAAACCATGTACTGATTGTAATAGTTTCCTTCTTCAAAAGGAGTGGAAAATGTTGCGTAATATTTTCCAAACTGAAGGTGGACCTACTCAGAATGCTTAGTTTTTAAACTTTCCAGTAAATGAGAAGAAAAAGCATGTTTATTGTTTGATTAGGAAGCCACAGATTTGTTAATTTTTATATATGGTTTCATATTGTTTTATATACCCTTTGGTAAACTGTATATGTCAAAATATATATAAATAGCTGTATGGTTCAGCAGTATGAAATAACTTTTTATCAAGGGTGTTATCTTTTCCTATACACATGTATTTATAAAAAGTATGTATATTGCTTGTATTTTCTTCTGTCTTTACTTTAAATGAATTTTTCTCTCCTGTCACATCTTTCTTTACTCAGATCTGTGTATGGCTTGTTTGCAAACACTTACATAGATGAAGTATAATACAGCAAATGTTTAAGCACTTCATCTGTCCTTGGACTGAATAGGACTGCTTATCTCTATTACTTATATTCACAGAAGTAGTATAGGTTTGAGTCCTTACGCTGCAAGCTCAGAAACAAGGTTTTATGCATATAACCTCAGCCATATCTAGGAACAAAATCCAAAATAAATAAACGAAAAATACTAATAGCTTAAATTTAGTTCTGTGCTGCTTCTATACAAAATATGGTCTCAAGTCTTTATTAAAAAAATGAATTTTGGAACTAGAGCATACCAAGATAAACCCTCTGTAGTTCAGGTCTTTTTATAAAATGAGACTATAGATGCATAAGGCATTTTCAGCTCTTAGCTTCTTATTGTTTAGTAATGAAAATCAAAATGATGACATTAACATCTCTTTCAAGTCAGCTAACTGATGCTGCAGCATTATGAATCATCTCTTTAACACCACGCTGCTTTTTAAAACTAGGATTTTGTGGTGATGAAAGGTACAAGGGTGACAGGCCTGTGGGTCTTATTCAACTTACCCACAGAACATAGGGAAAGCAGTAAAAGTTGAGGATTAATTCTATGGGCTAAAGAGGTGAAGTGTGTATTTTTTCAAATTCTTGAGCTCTCTACTGAAACTGCACATGAAGGCAGCGGTTCAAGATATTCACTCCTTCTACTGTAATTGTACTGAACACAGTAGTTTATTGTATAAGCCACTGAATATTAACAGAGTGACAGCATTTAGTCATCAGATACCTGATCTAGTCTGTAACTGGAAAGTTATTATGAGACGTTCTCTCCCTACCAATACTCTGAACCTTCCAGTTTCTCCATCTTAAATGAATGTTCGTTGATATACAAGGAATGACTATATATTTCTGCCTGCAGAATCAGCACGAGCCAAAATGGCAGCATAAAATATGCCTCTTGCAGGTCCCATATGTTTTTCAATTTATTCTCTATTTTTATGTTGCAAAGTACCATGTTACCATTTCATGCCTAAACAGTAAGACCAATTTAGGTTCAGGAATCTATTTATGTCTTGCTAAGGGATTTAAATCAGTTGTCTTTTGGGTTTACAGTGATATTCAAGAAGATTCCTTACAATGCAGAAGTAAGACTAACTGCCTGCTAACTAGCCATGCTGAGTGTTAAAACTAATATATCATGGAATTCTAAAACATAAAACATAAAACTGCCATTGCTTTTGAGAAAGATACAGAAGGGAGATAATATGCTTTACATTGGGTCGCTCCACACAGGATTGTCTTGTGTGACTGTTGAAGGCCATTTTTTTTGCCCTCTCTAGCTTAGAGCACTCTCTGACTCCTCTGTGCTATGCATGGTTATGCTAGCACGGTCGGCATTAGGACCCAAATCTAACAGAGCTCTTTAACTTCTCTTTTGCACTTACTGCACAGCCAGGGTGCTGCTGCCACCAGTGATGACCTTCTGAGGATACCAAGATAGGCTGACTGCATCAGGACCACCCACATTCTGTGGAGTGAAGCAGTCCAGGATGGTTTGATAAGGGCCAATCTCCTTCCCCTCACTTTAAAATGTTAGATAATTGGGGGTTTCCTTTTCAGGACACACCACTTCAGTTCAAAACCGTCTTTCTCCTAGACAGTACCCACCAAATACAGCCATAGGGAAGTCCAGTCTTGCCTTCATTAAGGATGATTCTGGTGGATGAGGACAGTTGCCCAGTGGGAGGATTACATCATCTGCAGGTCCTGAGTGACTGCTCCGAGTTCAGAAATGGAGAGGAAAACTGCAGGCACTGATGAAGTTTCTGATGCCTGTTCTGCAGCACTAACACACCACTTGCAGAACCTCTCTTACCATGGTCAGTGTGGTTGCCATTTATCTATAAAACAAGCTAATTCCTGACTCCTACAGATGATTGGACAATCAGGTCAGTGTAACAACACTCTCATTCGCTTGGTTGAGCTGCCACATCCTCCATTTTTTCTATCCCCCATGTTACTGTAAGGCAGAGGTCCTCAAAGGTTCACTTGACATAGAACCTCATATTGTCTCTGTATAGGCAGGGGAAGAAAAGCTATGGCTGAGGTACAGATTTTCATTTGGGTCCCACCACAACGGGCTTTAACTGTGTTATTCAGGATTATAATTCACTAATGTTGCAAGTTCTTGTTCACAAGTTCAAGGATGATGAACGCTGATGATTTCATGGGCTCTACGATGCAGTCTGCCAAATAAGTATGTAACATCTGTGGTTTCAGAACTTGGGCATCTTCACTAGGGACAAACCAGCACCCTCTTCTCCATGGGAAATGTGGTCATTGTCAGCCTTAGAGTAGATGTCTGATTATCAATACTGCTGATCACTGTTCCTTTTCGTCATGCTGCCCCACTCAACTAGTGTTTGTCAGTCAGGCCTTGAGCAGGTAGAATGTAAATCTGTCTGCAGGTGACTGGCTGCACCAAACAGACCGTCAAGGGCAGTTTCCAGATGATCATGACGACCACAGTAGTCACATAGTACCGTAGTTGTCAGGTATGCAGTAATGAAAACATAGTAATGCAGCCATAACTTGTCACAACTTTGTGGAGCCTTTCCAGTTGGAATGGGTGCTCCAGAACAAAGCTGTCCAGGCATCCTTGATGATGCAAACTAACATTTAATATGTCGGCAGTGTGGATCCTCCAAGATAAAACAGCACATCAAGTGCACACCATTTGCTGTCACATAGAACTGTTGCCAACAGCACTTCATCTACTGTTACTCCTGGAAGTTGCAATGAGGTGTTCTTGCACAGCCTGCCACCGATTCACTTGGTTATCCAAATGTCACTGTTTAAGCCAGGAGTCCATTAGGGAAATTATGCTTTGTCTTTTTGGGCTGTTCACAATACTTCTTGGTCTAAGAGTCAAAGAAAGCAAGTGGAACAACCAAAGTCAGCATCTCTCCATCAGCAGTATTTGTGGAGGCAAAAATGTTTATGCTTGGTAGTGTTTGGAGAGGTACAATTCACTGGAGACTCCCCAGATCTAGCCTACTGAGACACCCACGTTTCAAGAAGACTCTTTTTGTGTAAGTATGTAGGCTACAATCATTCCTTTAGCGACCGTATCTGAGGAGAAGTCCTTGGTGAGGAGCTATGAATGCAGTGACTTCGCAGCTGCTGGTAGACATATGTGAAATGAGATAATCCTGGGGGTAACGTGAATGACCTGTACAGCAGGAGCATAGTACTGTTTTTTGGGAGCATGGTACTATTTTTAGGGTGTGTAGGGAACAGAACATCTCTCACCTACTTTCATCCAGATGGAATTCCTTGGGAGGAACAGGCACCCTGTCAGTGCTGTGATTGTGCATGACATGACTGGGTGTAACCTGGGCGGTGACATACTTTGTTATCAAGATAAGCACTTGTGACTGCTGCTTTGCAAACAAAGCAGTACAAGTCACTGTACTTTGTCCTATGGACTTCCACTTTCATTCCACATGAAAGATTGGAAGAAAAATTTTCCTCGCTTCAGGACTTTTTATCCAGCAGACGCTCATTGCCTTGGTTCGAACATGCAGCGTTCTGCTGGTTAGGGGAAGAGCAAGGGGGAAAGGCTGGCATTGATGGCCAGCAAGCAAGGTCCTCCTGCATCCTCAAGCTGCCTCAGTGCTTGAAGAGGCCCAGGTGAAGAACTGGCGACTGGACCCAGTCCAGAGAATTGTAGAGCAATTCTAAACCTTTTCTGTAGCTTAGTGTAGACTGGGAAACTATACTTAAATGCCAGCCTTATGTTTTCTTTTCAGTTTCTTGAAGTTGAATAAGCACTTCATGTCATCATAAATGAAAACAACCTCTGGTAGATCATTTGCTGTCTCTTCTTACTGCAACTGGTAAGTATTCGTGTCAGCAAAGTCAAAGGCATGAAAGCAGTATTTTTAAATCTTGATAAAGGTCCTTGTCTTCTCTTACATGTGTATTTTATCTTGCTAAAGGTGTGTATAAGTGAGGTGGCTGTTCCATAGCTTGTTGGTCTTGTGTTTATGTAAGATGATGGGGGAAGGAATGCAGGAACCAGGATATGATCCAAGGAGTTGGAAGAGTGTATGAGGCCAAGGCCTCACACCTTTGAGGAGGATATAAAAGCCTAAACAACCCAAGTCTTTCATAGATTGTGTCCGTACTGTGACAGGGCCTGAACTATTCTCTAGTGTTTAGAGAACTGGAGAACTAGGCAGGGCCTGAACTATTCTCTAGTCTCTGCACAGATTTCTCCACTTCAGAAACAGTTTATTTTGTCCCAGAGTGGAAGTTGGGTGTAAAATAATATAAACATAGTGGTGGAAGTTCAGGGGACAGGTGCTGTACAAGACATGTCACACTAACATGCAGTGCTGTCTGAAATGGCTGCTTTGGAACCAGGAATTGCTTTCTGTTACTTGTTCTTAATATACAGGGAGAAACTAAACGTTTGTCTTTTTTTTTCTTTTATTGCAAGTAAACAAGATTGCATCAAAGATGCATTGATTCTTTTATCATTTTTTTATCCTGACACAATCTGCAGGATCTCAAGTATGGGCGAAGTGCTTTAGCAGCAGAGAGAACACTAGTGGAAACTAATTTAAATATCTGTTTGTGGCTCTTATCTAAAGGTTCCTAAACTTCAAAGCCAAATACCCTGTATTTCAAATGTAAAATTAAACCTTAATTTGCTAGATGAACCACTGTCTGAAAATACCTTCCTCTTTGGAATGATGCACAAAGCACTTCTGTGCTTTCAAATGATTCAAAGCAGATGGGGAGAAAAAGGATCATTAATGGATTCTTCAAATAAAGCATCACAAGTATAATTGTGAGACCTGTTTGGAAAATGAGGTGGAGTAAATTTTTAGAGAAGTTTGTGCTTTTCACAGAAGTCATTTGGCAGAATTTCAAATCAGCTTGATGATTAAGCAGCAGGTCTTTTTAAACCATGTTTACATTAACAAACCTCTGTAACCATATTCATACTAGGGCAAGGCATAGCACACAAAGGGTTTTCATAGGTTATAATTAGTTTAGATTACTTTCCATTATGTATCAGTAAAGGCAGCCCATGGGCTGGCTCATGTATCAAGTTACCCTACTGTTCCTGTTAGCGCAGCCGTAGCTTTGGGTAAGCCACCTGCATGACAATATCTAAAAAAAACCTGTCTGACAGTGTTAAGTAGTGACCTCTGCACTTTTTTGGCCAGTCAACCTGTACACACCATCACCCATTCTTATTATCAAAATTTAAATTGAAAATACGATAAAAGTTACATAAAAAAATGCAAGATTACATTCCGTAAGAGACCTTGAAAGTCCATAAGCAAGTCTCAAATTACAGTTTGAAAAATCACTGCATTTAACCATATTCTTATGTGTACCAATACCACTGGAAAATCAGACCTGTAACATCAGAAACGTATTAACTACTTTCCAGTCTTCAAGTTGACTTGTTTGTTACTCTTATCAGCAGCACATTTTACAGGCTGTTTATTCTCAGGGGATCCATTTTTAAAATTACAGAAATACTATATATTTTTAATTTTATTTCATGAATTCGCTTGACACTTGTAAAGGCAAAACAGTCACACTGACACTTCTGAAGTATGTATTAATCCTTTTGTGTTATTATAGGTTTTTTTTTTTTCATTTTTGTCTGGTATAGTTTAGCACAGCTATATGGACACACCCACTGCATCTCGAAGTGGAATCTTTCTGACACTTAAATGACGTTTTCCCATATTCCTGGGTAAGGGATAATTATAAATATACCCATATTTAAATATCTCCAAAATTTACAGCCATTTCGTAGGCCTTGTCAGCATCTTCTCGTAAGGCCTTTTTAACATTTATCCTGCACTGTCTTAACCATATAGTGATCCAGCATGTCCCTATGAGATGCCTGATACTGTTATCTGAAACTATCTCAGAAAAAAATAAAAGGAGTTGAAAAAGCTAGGCCAGGGGACAGATCCTGATTACTGTTTAACAGCTGTACCAGACTATTTAGTTAGAGTGCTACTTGCATGCCCCATGAAGCCAGTCTATACACTTCATTAGGCATCCTGATGGGATGAAGTGAAGAAGATGCTGTAAGACCTGAATTATTGTGGTACTTTTCCGCTGTCATCCCAAACAAGCCATGGTTGTTATGGCTCCAACTATTTTCCAGGAGGCCCTGGAGGTGGTTGGGGAATCTGAACTTAAGGGTGCCCCCTAGCATAGGGAAACAACATACTGCCTAGAAATTAGCCATTCCTGAGGAAGTCAAATAGCAAAAGCTACATTTTTACTGTAAGCATCTGACAGTTTTTATCATCTATCCAAATTTAGTGACCAATAAAGAAAAACAGCAACATAATCTATTACTGACATTGTGTAGCAAATACAGTGATCTAAAGTTGTAACTCATAATTTTATCCTATAGGACTTTCCGGATAGTTTTATAAAATCACCACAGGAACTTTAGTGGTGACAAATGGTTATAAGGTATGTTTTTCTCTCTCCTCTGAAAGAGATGAGTCATCCTACTTTTATACAAAGGTAATGTTTAAATTATTCACTTCCTAACCAGTTCATCGACAATATATTTTGCTTTGCAGCTAGGGGCAGTGTTCACAAATTGGAACTACAAGTCCGAATGTTTCCATAAGGTACTTAAGAGCCAGCATTTCGGCACTACTGGTATTCACAGCCCTGTAGCTTGCTAGACGCTTACTCTCACATGAACCTAAAACTTTAGGGGCCTAAATGTTTGCTGATAAAGTCCCACAAGCACTTCCATTTCTGCTACAGGGCATATGCTCTGTGCATTGAGAATCAGGCTTCCCCAACATCACACCTGGGTGTTTGTGACAAAGTACATAGCTGAAGACAGCTTTTGTCCCAAACTAGTTTCCTGAACTTCAGACAGTCTTTCAAATCCAGGTAAGCTAATAGCTCTTAAAGCCATTAGATAATTTCAAAGGTACTCAGAAATAAAGAAAAACAATTTAAAAGGATCTCATGAATACATCTGGTTGAATAATTCCAGACTGGTGTTAGAAATTCTCTTTGCAGTAAAAATAAGCTTCCTTAAATTGGCACATATAGGCCTGAATTAGAGCTCAGCCACATTTCTCAGTCTAAATTCGTTATCCTTAAAGTATGTGCTCAGAACTGTTCACAATTTTGTAACGAAGACTATTTTTTGTGCGGCATATAGACTGATATGTAAAAGCAGAAAAGATGGGGTGAGTTGGAACGTAGTAAGCTAGAGTTCAGAAAAAAAAGTGCAAACATTTCTTTAGGCTGACAATGTTGTATAAACATTTTAGAATTAAGGATTAAAGGCTTCAAAGTCCATATATAGAGCTTACTCTAAATTTCAATGCGCCCAAATTAACCTCTCAGAATTCTACAAACTTTGGGAAACATTTTAGACAGACAACCTGTGATAAGAGTATAATTTCAGTCAAAAGGTATTATTGCTCTTACTTTGAGTTAATTAAGGAATGAGTTTCTCAGAGGTACACATTTTCACAATAAAGTGGTTCAAATACATTCCACTCCACTTTGTGCTATCATAGTTATAGTACAAAAACTGGATCTTTAACAGAAAAGTTAACTTTTGCTGGAAGGTTTTACATCTCATTGTACATTAATTTATTGGCATCTTTTAAAAAAGCAGCACAGCTTCTATCATCTTTATTACTTCTTACAATTGACATCAAGAATGGCATCTTCTGAATTAAAGAAAAACTTAGAGGTGGGTAATTTGATTGCTTGGAGGATAGTTCAGTTTCTTTACTTAGAGCAAACATATGATTAGATATCTGTGAATTAGACCATGAAAAGTGACCAAGGTTAAAATCATAAGGAGCCAAATTATTATTTTACCTTGAACTATATTTTACTTCTTCCTAACAGTGGTATAATAAACCCTTTTTACTTATAGATAGTTTAGGTTGAGGAAAACCTTTGTGTCGACTTTGACTAGACTGTGGAAAAAAAGATATCTTCAGTCTCCAAAAGATGTAAAAAGAGTCAGATATTGATAGTAATTAGGGTTCTTATCTCTATTCCTACTCCAGATTGTATGAAAAGTGACTTAAACTTCTATATGTGTTTCCCCAGTGGAAGAATAGCCATGGAGTATTCATTTCTACATAATGAATATTTGAAGAGTATATAATACATGTGAAATGTATCAAAATGACATTTTCATAATATAGTTTTACCACTTTTACCACAAGGTTGCATTGTTAATTGTCTAAAAGCGTTTTCAACAGAGAAGTAATATTACAGATTGTAGCTTGGTAGGTTAATCTATTTATTTTGGCAATTTTAAGGTTATAGCAAATTTTGGAAAAGTGAATACTCTGGGAAATGAATATTTAACAGGGAAGAAAGAAATTTGTCTCTTATATTACAGGCCAGCAAAACTTTGCATTTTATCCAGAATGTTAACTTGCATAAATGTGGCTAATTTATTGAAAGATTCAGTTTGCATTTAATCAGAAAATGTCAATGAAGTAACCCTTTGACTTTGGTTTGCCTTGTGGGTTATAACTAAGAATTTCCTATTGATAATAACCTTGGTGGGACATGAGGAAGAAATTTAAACTCAGTTCTCCAGTAATTTAAAATGTTTAAAAAAATGTATTTGTGTTTAAATTTATGATTATAACATCTTTCTGTTAAGGCTGAAAAGATGCTTTTGACAGGAGTCTTGAAATCTCTTTCCTCATATACTAAGAAGAATAATTTGTTGCAACAGACTCAGTATTACTTCTGGAATGGCAGAAGGTAAGGAAACCTAACAGCTCTAAGTGGAAAAGTGACTCCATTTTAGATTCATAGCAATGTTCTTACTTTTTTTTTTTCTTCTGTTTATAAAGGAATATAGGACTATCAACAAAAGCACTGAAGTAAACCAGAAGAAAATGTCAAGTTGACTTACATTCTTAACTCACTTGGGTATTTTTGAAATCTCATTGTGAGCACCTGACGCTATGTTCTTAAATCATAAAGCTACATCAGAGAAACCATCCTACCTGTGTAAAGTGCATGGACCTTGTTTTCAAAACCGCACTGTATCCTTCAGCTCCCAGTTATGTCAGTGAGAAATTATGGATGCAGAAAATGTTTGAAAAATCTTTAACTAAATCTGGCTTTCCTTACATACACTATCATCACATTTATAGGATCACATACTCTGTTCTTCACAGAGACCTTGCTTTACTTAGTGCATAGCATACATGTTGGGGAAGAATTAGAGAAGTATAGTCACAGAAGTGGTTTTCTGCTTCATTTGTTGCAGAAGTTGGTAATTACTGACTCAGGGATACTGCCAATTGTATGGGGGAGGGAAAGAATAGTTTTATACTAAGACAACTNACTTGAAATAATGGTTTTCCAGCAGTACATAAGCTGAAAAATACTAATGGAAAACGTGTTATAATGTTAATAATCTACAGTTTGCCCCAACTGTATTTTTATGTGTATGTGCTGCTGCAGTAATTTAAAATGTGTTAGTTTTTACATTTCAAAAAAAAAAAATAGTTTGCTTACAAAACAAGTTCAGACTTGTTCAGATAAACTACTAAAATAACTATTTCTTATTATCTTCATTGTCATTCACCAAATAAATTAAAAACCCTTTCAAAACTTCTCTGAATTGGGATATTAGTGTGTTGAACTAATGCCTATAAAGAAGGTAAGGATAGTTATCAGGAGGAGCAATGAAGTTGTCTAAGAGTTACTAANCTGCTTCATTTGTTGCAGAAGTTGGTAATTACTGACTCAGGGATACTGCCAATTGTATGGGGGAGGGAAAGAATAGTTTTATACTAAGACAACTGAATGCATTCTGGTAAATTGATCTCTGTCTTGCCTCTGTCATAGCTGGACTTTTACAGAAGAGAATCCTGTGTCATTGTTCTGATCAACTTTAAAATGTAACTTAACTAAAAATACTGTGGCAAGTACGCTGATCAGCAAACCTATGTGTATAGCATTACTATAAAAACATTAAGGCTCATATTTTAGAATC
>VXAL01015800.1:6599-20237 GCA_013399475.1 Chauna torquata
CACTTCAGCTCTGTGTTGAATCCAGTTTATGGGTTCTGAAATGTTAAAGCCCAATTTATATAGCTACTTAACTTGAAAGCTTTGCTTTCCTATTTTCAAATGTGTTTAAGTTATAGCACAATGATAATTTTTCATCAAATGTAATACAGACTTTGAAAATTGTTATCATTGTTAGTATACCTTGTTTGTGAAGAATACTTTTAAAAGTAATATTTTCCTTCAAATACTTAGGAAATGCAAATAACATTAATTTCCTTTGCTAAAACTAACAAATACCACAGATATGTCTTGATTGTTGAAACTATTTTAGTGCATTTTTTGATTTGTTGTTTGTTCTGGGCTACTAAAATGTTTGAAAATGCATAGAGTTCTGCTTAGGCCTACTCCATCACAATGTATACTTGAAACACATTTATGCTAAATGCTTAAGAGCAAACATAAGGGGGGCAACATTAAAGTATATCACTATAGAATGTGTCCCCAAGGACTTCAGAAGTTATTTTTGTTAAATGCTATGTACAACTTAGAAATGACTAGCTCACCAGTCTGGTGGAGTTTTTTTGTTTGTTTGTTTTTAACCAAAAGCTTAATGCATACACACATGTGCATGCACGCTCTTGCCCTACGATAACAGTCTTTGGCTTCCTGAGCTTAAAATTAGGGCCTGTAAATATTCCTCAGAAGTTCAAATGCTATCCAGATTCACAAAGTTCAGAAATAAAATGTCTTGACTGCTAAATATTAAGCAGACATTTGAGGTGTTAATATTAGTTCTCTGAAGAGGTAATAACATAGACTTAAGTGGAAGGAAGAGTTGAGATGTACCCTGTAATATTGCAAAGGCATGTCTTGCTGGCTAATGGAAAAGAGTTAAGTGTGTCTATGAGAGGCTTGTACTAAAATTGTAACTGCTGAGAACTAGTCTACATAGCAGGGAAGGTTGAGAAACAATACAGAATGCCAAATCTGAGTGAAAAACAGAAACACTTCAAAAGAAGTTACTTCTGCTAGATGAGTATAGGAAGTCTTAATTGTTGTTATATCCTCTATTTAAGAAGTATATTTAAGACCAAAAGAGCAGAATTCTGTTGGTTGTGAGGAAATATGTTGCAAAGATGGTCTAGTTATTTTGTGTCAGGGCCAGCTCTCTTACAGGATATCACTTCAAACAGATTTGCCGCCACTGCAGGTTGCAAACACACGATTGAAGGCTTCTAGTTCTCAGCTCATGCACAGATGTCTTTCAATAAGTTTAGCCAGTAATTTCTTCAAATTGCTCAGTTTATCAGCAGCACATGTCATCAATCCTGGAGTGGTTGCTCAAGTCAAACTACAGAATCCTTAGCTTACAGACACAGCTGCAAACAGGTGAACAGGCAGAAAGTAATTTGTGCAGCTTGGTGGCTGTCAGACAAAAGACAGACAATCTGTGTTTAAAACAGATTGCAGGCCTTGCATGAGCCAGACAAAAGGGATTTCTACAACTGCAAATAATTCCAAGGTTAACATATTTTCCTTTCTGCCATTAGGTGATTTGTTAAAATTGGAAACAATGAGCATTATAAATCTACACAGAAACTAGAGATAAGATGAAAGAGAAAAACAGATCGCTAAATAAGTTTACATCCTTCTGTTGAAAAGCATACAACTGGCATTCATATAGGGTTCCTTTTTATAAACTAAGTCAAGCTGTAATACCTATATGGACATTCAGTACATATTTGGAATTATGGTAGGGACATCTAATTGGCAAAAGAAACGGCATTGTTAAAAAATCAAGTTTGTAGTAATGTTCCTCTATATTAAAAAAAAGACTCTTTTTTTCGGTGGTAGAAGAAAAAATTGCAAGCTTGTCAGTTGCCTGCATTTTCAGTTGTTACTACTTGCTTTTGTTGTGTCAAAAATTCTGCCTAAATTTAGATATCATTCTAAGATACTGTGAAGATTTATCAGGATTTCATTTTAACTTAAGTCCTCTGTTTCCTCAGATGATATAATACTGGGTAGCTGTATCAAGTTTTAGTGTACTAAGGTTATCAGAATTAAAATGTGTTACAAACAAGCTAACTGTAGTGCTAACCTAATTAGAGTAAGTTAGAAAACATGTATGTCCCCATTCACACGTATTACTTCTTCATATGCATGGATATAGAATATCCAATCCTTCTACTTCTCATGGGCTATGTAAACTTGCTTTGACCTCGAAACTTCTTCAGCAGTGTTCCATGAGGTACTAATCAAGCTAATGTAATATAGCCCTTCTTCCTGTTTAGATCAGTGAGTAAGTACTTGCATGCAGTAATATTGATGGGTAATTCTATGCTTGGTTTAAGTTGTTCTGGCAAATTTATTTTCTACGTTATTTAAAACTTATCACCACGGAGGTATGTGGATGGAAGAAGATGCAAAGAGTAACTGTCTACTTTTAGGTAGTGTCTGGATTTGTGAAGATCTGATTCTGTGCACAGAGGATAAATCAGTCTGCTAAGCATGGTATTTGAATGCATTGAAATCAATGTGTTTTCTGTGTATAATATAGCAATCATTTTTACAATGAATTCATGACTACAATTGCATGATTTTGCTTAATCATACAAAAGTGTTTACACATAAATTATTTAAATTGTCCTCTCGGAGTTCACTGTTGCGTTTCAAGTGAAAGAGCAGCTGACTGAAAAAATAGTATGCGCTTTTTATTTCATGGTCATGCCTATATTACATTCTTGAGTCTAGTGTTAATGTTCTTGTAATTGAAGAACAGTATTGTTAGGCTACTGAAAGTTTATACTTTTATCAAAAAAGAGTACTAAATAATTCTTCAGGGAAACATTATGCTGAGGTTACAGTGAAGGATTCCTTAAATTTCTCGACTCTAAAGAAGTATGTCACAAGCATGTGATTTAATATTCTGTACTATGGAAATATCCTCTTATAATGCTTTTTGTTGACAAAATGCTAACTCGAAGATTAAAGTTCATCCTTAATATATATTCTATTACAGGACTTTCCTTGCATTTGGATTTTTCAAGGTACATATCTAAATAGACAGTACAATTTTTAACCTCTCATGAATTAATCACACTAGTGGAGATTTTCTGTTCTTTGGCCAGGAAAATTAAGATTATTAACTTCTCTCTTTGTAATGCTGACGGCATTTCAGTTGCTTTTTGGTTGTGCAGGGTGTGTGCCACAGATTGTAGCCTCACATTGTTACAGTGTTAGCATGCATGTGCTTCATGCTTTCACTGTGAAGGTGAGATCATCATCTTTAAAGGATGGTTTTAATTTGTGCTGCTGAATCAAGTGGATACTGTATTTAAGGAAGGGAAAAAAGTGTACTCATGCAGGTTGCTGTCTGCAGTCCAAATTGCTGATCAGAGAGTCTTTATACACATCGGTAATGTGCTGTGCAATATAAGCTGAAATATATTCCACAAGGGAGGAAAACGGAATAGGTTACATACGCTGTTCCTAAGTGCAATGAATATAAAACTCCATTACTCACTTTAAGCAGGTGCTTTTTATATGAGGCTTTAAAGAAATATAAAACTGCTGGTGAAATGATTGGTTTGTACAGACACGACTTAACTTCCAGTACTTTGACCAGATAAAGAGGCTAAAAATATTTCTACAAACATTTCTTTAATGATTTCAAGGATTAAAGGTTAATATCCTCCTGGTGTAAGAAACTGCCATTCCAGACACTAAATGTACTGTTTCTTTTTAAGCCCTCAGTAGTGGCATAGATTATTTAAAAGAAAATATAAACTTTTTTGCTGAACTTGAACATTGTGTTTTTTAAGTTTGTATCCTAAACCATATATATTCAAATTGCGGGGAGGAACACAGTGATATCATAAAGAAATGCAGTGAAATACAGAAAACAGTCATTTAATAAGAGTGATATTACACTTAGAAACAAAATTCATCTTTAAAGAAAGTGAAATCTTGTCATCCATGCATGTGGAAAACTACATGGGAAGGGGTAGCCTGAGGTCTTTTTGTTCTTTAAAGCAACATATGCTATCTGAGAAGGAAAAGAACTGGGAGACTGCTCTAGATAATACTGATATACTGTATTTCAATATTTTTGCATGTAATCTGTATTGTGTTTTACTTTTCCATCCTGTCTGAATTAGTCCTCATAGCCTTTCCTACTTTCTATACAGGCAGTGTCTCCAGGAGATGTTGTCCATCTTTTATCCACATCACTGCTGGCTTTCTTCACCTCCTAACTGAAAGATGTTCATGTTCTCTTTCATTTCCATGCCCAGCAACTCAAGAAATCAAACAGTTAATGATTACACCTTAGATATCAGCTGTTGATTATTTTTTGATAATACTGTTACTAAACACCTACATTCATTTGAATTTTTATAAACCTTTGCTGTTTCTTTACTTGAAGAATTGCTGTGTCCATCCTCTAGAATCCTCAATTTGTTAGCCTTTCTACTGATCCGTAACTGTTGTGTCCAGTAAGCAATTATCTCAGGTTGAGCTTGTGACAGGTTTCAGTCACTAGATATTCTGTTTGACAGCAAGCAGGTGAAGGCAGGTGACCAGGTCTCACGTTGGCTTAATGGTAAGCTCACAACCACGTGTAGGTCCAGGTGAGATTTAGCATTTCTTGTCTCTTATATAGTAGGTGTGTTACATAGCACTTTGAAGGTTGGGCCTGTTCTGGTAAATGAGGGTTTTAAAGGACAAAGGAGTAAAAAGTCACAGGAAACCAGGCGTTATTAGTTTCTCAGTTACCAAATAACTTACTTAAATAGATGGGTGTTAAAGAAATGAGCTCAACAATAAAATAGAAGGTGAAGAGATCTGAGATGAGCTCTGGTTCCTCTAAGACGTTGTTCTTTCTCCCTACATGTTGTTGTCGTAGAGAGCTGTAGATGTGGTGGTTTTTTTTTTTTTNTCCATTGCAACTAGAGAACAGGCTCTGGAACAAAACCTGCATTTTACAACTCTAAGATATCTGGCATAAGGCATTTGAACTGGTACTGCATTGAACTTGAACTATTCTTAATGGAAAATCAGGATAGAAAAGGCAGTTCATGTTTTGTGTAATCAGATTAGCATATATTGCCGAGAATATGCATTTTATACAAACATGTTGGTATTCTGCATGACCTGTAGGACTTGACCTCAGATACAGCAAAACTCCTGTATTTGAAAGGGATAGAAGATGCATACAACCAAGATGGAAGCAACTGATTGTGAGTGCATGCTTCCAATCAGAGGTGCTACCAGGGATGGAAACTGTAAGCTCTTCCCTGTCTTTGTCTTTTTTGAGATCTTACTTCATATACTTTGTGGTGAAAGTTCTTATTGCATCCTGGAAGCATCTGAGTCCATGTCACTTTAGCATTTGTCCACTGACTGTGTATAGCTATGAATGTTGATAGAACACACTTTTTGAGAGTTAGGAGTTCAGATTCTGGCCATTTTTCTGTGTTTTGTTGGAAGAAAAAGGTTATTTTAATGCATTAACTTGGGTTCCTACCATTTATGTCAAATTATACAGTGGTATCTGAAATGCAGCTGTTGAATCCTGCAGAAAGGAAAATCAATCCTTTTCTTCTCTTTGAACCTCTATTTACAATAGCAGGAGCAGTGCCACTAAAGCCACTTTAATCCTTTGTCCTGCCCAATGTCATGTTGCCAAATCTAAAATATTAGCTTCAATTAGGTATGCCTGTAATTGGCGATGTCTGAACGTTATCAATAAGGTTAAGGAGGTATTTGCCCAAAATTAAACTTCTCACAGCAGGGTTTTAGAGCTGTTTGTTTAAAGTTGGAAGAGAGTATTCCTTCTCTGTTTAGGTCAAAAGGATCAGCAGTCAGGTTATGCATGAATTGTGTTTCTGTACCCTAAGCTGAGAATGTTTTAGGATGGTCATTGTCCTTTCAATAGGTTGTGGTAAGTCTGCGGATGCTGGCTGGTGCAAGCACAGTGGGTAGAGGGAGTTCTGGAGTGTTTCGCAGCTCTGTGATGTATCGTCAGAAAAGGGTGTGGCTTTTTTCCTTGTAATAGCTGTTAAGTTCTTCTGTGAGCACTCAAAATTAGAGAATTATTTTACATGACTAGATAATGATTTAAAGCAGATTATCAGTGATACAGAAGTGCTTCTGACCTAGAATGCCTCAGCATATTATTTCAAATGTTCTGTGATTTCTCTAATGTTGGTTTGCAGTCTTTGAATCACAGGCTTCTTACTTCTCTCAATTTGAAGCAGGATTTTAGGAAAATAGGGAAGTGCATGGATTAAGGCAGATGGGGAGCTATATAAAGGCCATTGTATGGAGTCTTGAAACTGGAATGTAGCAGCAGGGTTTTGCCAGATTTCAGTAACTCTTCCTGTAGATGAAATGCTGTTGTTCTTTAGCAAGTTGGGATTTTTTTTTTTTTTTTGGAATATGTTAATTTCCATTACTAAATGAGGTTTATAAGTCTGTTTTACTGTTTAGGAAATGGAGAAGTCTTAATTAGTTGACAGGCGGCTTAAGGAAAACAGTCACACAGCTTTTCACAGAATCACAGAATGGGCAGGGCTGGAAGGAACCTCTGAAGATCATCCAGTCCAACCCCCTGCCGAGCAGGATCACCTAGAGCACGTTGCACAGGATGGCATCCAGGCAGGCTTTGAATATCTCCAGAGGAGACTCCATAACCTCTCTGGGCAACCTGTCCCAGTGCTCTGTCACCCTCACAGTACAGAAGTGCCCCCTCATGTTGAGCCGGAACCTCCTGTGTTTCAGTTTGTGCCCATTGCCTCTCGTCCTGTCGCTGGGCACAACTGAGAAGAGACCGGCTCCATCCTCTTGACACCCTCCCCTCAGATGCTTATACACATCAATGAGGTCTCCCCTCAGCCTTCTCTTTTCCAGGCTAAACAGGCCCAGCTCTTTCAGCCTGTCCTCGTATGACAGGTGCTCCAGTCCTCTAATCACCTTAGTAGCCCTCCTCTGAACTCGCTCCAGTAGTTCGATGTCCCTCTTGTACTGGGGAGCCCAGAACTGGACACAATAATTTAATATCTCTATGCTGAAGACCAGTGTATGACTGTCCCTGAAACTTCTCTGTGAAAACACTGAAAGTACATGAGGAGATTCGTTTTTATGTTGTGTGCACATGCATGTGGTTTGTGCAGCTTACGTTCATACGAAAAGAATGGTAGATTTTTACCTTGATAAATATTTTGCCATTGCTGCCCAAGGAGAAAGCAGTTTGACCTTCTTTAGTGAATTTTTCCATCTGTGAATAACTGCTTTCACCCTTCCATGGATTTACTTTTCATTTCAGTACCATGGTTGAAGAGACGACAAAAGCAGAGCTGCCTACCTTCTTTGTGCTTTCGGAGTGTGTGGGTGGCCCCGTAGCTTGGGTGGTGAGGTGGTGGTGTACAGAGCTGATGGTGTTCCTGAGGGTCACATGCAGTGTGCGAGCTACATAATGGCTGTGTCACTGTTGATGAAGGACTGTGTTTAGTATCAGCATCAGCTTAACAGTGTGATATCTTGCTTACTTGGGTCTGTGTCTAGGTGACCTGATGAGGGAGATACTTGGGAAATGTCTAATATCTGTATTTTTTAGGACAGGTTTCTTTCCAATATGGCACAAGAAGCTCAGACAGTAGAAAACCTCTCCAGATCACCATACATTAGAAGCAAGACAAGTCTATCAGACTCTTCTTGTTATTGCCCTGTTAGCTGTAGGGAGAGGTGGAGATAAAAATCTCGGAATATTGGTATTTCTACTGGTTGACACTGTTATGAGAAAATAATTATGGTAATGAGACTAGTACTAATAATGCTAAATAAAGTTGAATTAGGAAAAAATAGATCTGTCCACTGACACTTCCTTAAAATGAGCTGCCTGAATTGCTGTGTTTAGAAGAAGAGAGAAAATAGTAGTTTTATGAGTATGTATGTTAAGGCTGCAAAATGTGGTCTGCAGATTATGGTGACAAAAAAAGCAGAATTGTGAAAACAGTAAAGGTGTTTGGGGAACTTCACAAAGATACGGTTTTCCTACAGAAGAAAATGACGAAGTTCATAACCTGACTTCTGCATTTTAGAAAACTTCTTTTTCTGTTTTTCCAGTTAAAAAACAAACAAACAAAAACTCCCACACTCAATGTTTTTTTTTCTGGTATTCTGTGCGAGGAAGCACAGTGATCAAAAATGTTTAAATTCCCATGCTGCTGCTATCTAGCTGCAATGAAGAACATGGAAGCCTGTGCTCCCCCAGTGCTTTGAACGTGACAAGCGGCACTGACACCAGCTAGAGCTGGTCTTCGTGGCTTCGACTATGTTCGTACTGCAGGCAGGAAGGAACAAAGTTTATTTTTAACATCAAGTTCCTCAGAAAAGCCATCTCTAACCCAGTTCAGTACAGACTTTCTGAAGTCCTCAGTGAGGGCACTGCTTAAGCAAGGACTGAGCTTAACACAAATGAGTGTCTTCCATGAAGGAAATGAGGTTTTTCTTATGCTTTAATTTATTTACTAGCTGTTCTGTATTAGTCATGTAAACTTCAATACATGTTTCTGTGAAAATAATTGGAATTTTTTCTTGATTCCAGTAAGACTTAGGCTTAAATGTTATTTGATTTGGTTAATAGTTACTTGCTTTTATTCATGGATTGATCTTTTTACTGAGTTTGAAATCATTTTGACATGTATGTGACAGTCTTTTACTATATCATGTTGCCAAACCATAGTTTATTGGTACTTGATGCTTTAAATATTGAAATTTTTCCTTCTGAGCCGTAACCTAAATATGGAGGGAGTTCATGTGGCACTGTTTCTAGAAGTTTGTCATGCCTTATTCATTTCCTATTTCATATTTTGCAGTTCTCTCTTTTATGATCATTCGAAAGAATTATTTATTGTATTTCAGGGATTTGGCGGCACACAGTCCTGACTTTTGTCCTAAGAATCAGTAACATACCTCTTTTGCTGGTTTCCTGTCTTCTGTTGATCAGTTCAGTTTCTCTTAATTTTCCTTTAATCATTGCAAATTGCCCTTATAATAAATAGATTGGTAAAAGACATAAGCCGTTGGTAAAATCACTACTTAAGTAATTTTTTAAACAGGTTTTAAATTAAATTATTGTTCAGAATTGATAGCTTTGTCAACAGAAACCCTGGGCTGATCTGTAAGACGCAATTGTGTCTTGTCTTTAGGTATTTTGTTCCTTCCCACTTGCATGTAGAACGTCACTGAATGCAGGGACTTGAGGTATGGATTTGGGGAAATGAGGACCAAAGCTATTACCAAAAAAGCTGGGGGTGGGATGTGAATGCTTACTTTTAAAGTGTGTGAGAACATTCCCCAATGATGTGGTGCTTCTGTGCCTGTTTCCAGAATGAAATGGCTCTTTAGATTTTAAGTTAGAAAACCTTTCTGCCTATTTTTGAGTTCTGCAGAGTGGAAAGAACAGCTTTTTAGGCCTTTGGTGGTGTGTTATATTCTGTGTGTGATATTTTGATTTGGCTAAAGCAGATCGTGTTTGATCACCAAGGGCCAACGTAGTTACATATTGGAAGGAAACATGGTTTTTATTACTAGTAGTTTTACAGTGGGCAAGGTTCTTCTAGTACAAAAATCACACAAGTAGAAAATTTTCATTGTTCTTTGGAAGTAGCCTTAGGTTGTATGTGGTGGAGACAGGTATACGCATCTGTTTGTGTCCATAAAGTTTTTGGTTGTCGTGTTCCCAATGAAAACAATAAATGAGCTAAGGAAAATGTGAGATGTACTGAAAAACAGACTTGGTTGCTCTGTTCTCCAGTTTTTGACAACGCTGAGCAGCAAAGTCAAGTAAATCATGGTGCTGCTTTTTAAAGTGTGATTCCAGAAGATCAAGTACAGCACAAATTCTACCTTGTTGTCTTACACTTCAAAAATACGCCTTTCTTGTGCTTCATTTTCAGGAACTTATGTGAAGCTGAATTTGGTATTGTTACTGTTTGGAATAAGAGATTTGGTTTGCCTGGTTCCTCTTTGAATTCCTGCTAGATGTCTTATTTTGAAAAATAAAAAATGTTGTGGAATGTCTATCTCCATACTAAATTTGAGTTTGTAGGTGGATACTTGGAACATTTCTTATATAGGAGTGTTAATGTATTCCTGCTGAAACAATTTCTTGGGAAGACACTGCTTCCAGAAAGTTTGTAAATGTTGCAGGGGGAGGGGAGCCCCGGTCTTCACTCATTTAAACATTTGTTTACTGAAATAGGTATTTAAGGAACATTTTAGCTGTCTGTACAAGTGTTGAGACTGAGTTTATAATGACATTATCATTATGGAATAGATAATAAGGGAGGGTATTTGGGAAGAATTGAAGGTAGAGGGCTGGAAACTACAGATGGTCAGAGGCATGGGTAGGAAAAAAGGCTTCTTCTCTGTGGGATAGCTTGCCAATTTGACAAGTTCTATGAGAGGTGGTTCATCATTTCCCCCAGATTTTCTGAGACTGAAGAAAATGTACTATTTCTCTGTATTAAACCTATTAATTTTAAATGGTTCACCAAAAAAATCTAATTTCTGTGCTTTGAAAAAGAGACTTGAAACTTGGCAAGGGGAATCACCTTAGGGTCAGGTGGATTTTTGTCTTTGTGATGAAAGTCTAGGTAGCCATCCTAAGTTCCATATTCCTTACTGTATGCTCTGCATAGGATTTTAACATTCAGTAAATGGGTTTTCTGAGTGCCCTTCAGTCCAGAGCTGTGAAAGCTGAGCAGAATGAATTTTTCTTCCAGCTTTTCCTGGATTACTGTGGTGTGCTCTGGTTACCAAGTATTAAAACTGAGAGCAGGATGATGATGCCATTTGATGTCAAAACAATGTAGGAAAGGGGAGGTGGGACTCTGCTATGTTTTCCCAATACTTTTCTATGTTCTTTACAAAGAGTTGAAATCATCTGGGAAAGTATTCAACCTATCCCTCTAACAGGTGTTCCAAAAGTAAATATCTTTTTACTCCTATGAGTTACTTCTTCATCATAGGCATTAAAATATAGTTGTTAATCACATAATTGTTAGTTATATAAGCACATATTGAAGGTTCTGGGTTTCTTCAAGGCCAACCCATTCAGCATTCATAGCCTCCTGTTGTGATCCCTAACTGCTGGCTGGGTGAAAATGCACCAGCTAGTTTGAGCTGTGCGTTGCGACTGTTGTGCATATGCTGATGGTTTAGGTAACAGGACAAGCACACCTGGATTTTCATGAAGATTATAGAAAATAAGTGTCTCTAATTACTCTGCTATATCTTACTAAAATTCAACAACTCCTGAAGTTATTTGGTGAGGGAATAGGAGTGATCAGAGACAAATAGGTAGCACAGTCATGTGAAACTTGTTTCCTTGTTCTCAGATGTGGTACTAAAACAGAGTTCCAGTTATGCATGTAACTAACATGGAAAGTTTTAGCCTTAATAACTACAGGTTGTCCCAGGTAATGCATTGAGAAGTGGACTTCATGATGGAAAATACTTGGGTTTAAAAGTACTTAATTTTCCATGGTGAAGTGAGAAAAATGTATCAGACATCACAGCTTGTATTTTGAGGCAGGAGTTGCTGAGAGATGGATATAGCAAGAAGCTACCATTTTAGAGAAGACTTGAAAGATTAGGGTTAATTCATGAACTCCAATTTGTTTTGCTTTGAGCATAATCTTAGCTGTTACTAACGGTATTTTATTATCTTTGTTTTGGAATAGGCAGAACAGAGGAAAAAACTTTTTTTTTTTTTTTTTTTTTTTTGTTCAACATAATGGCCTATGTTTGCAGAAACGTAGGAAGTACAAGAAGGTAGAGCCAAGACTAGGAAATATCTAGAGATGCCCTATCTGCTTTTGACAAATTCATGCATCGTTTCTGGTGCGTGAAAGGGGAATTTAGATGAAAGGAGATTTTCAGCTTTAAAAGAGGCTCGCCCCAGGCAGGATTGTGTGTGAGGGTGTTTTCAGGAGACTAAAACTGGTAGCTGATCTTTCAGTCTGAAAGCTGATGGAGTGTTGTAGTGCCAGACACGTAAATGGGTTGCAGCAAGCATTCTTTGAGCCTGAAGCCTTCCTGAATCAGAAACTGGGAGAAGGCTGGACACACCTTGACTGCAGAAGACAGGTCAAATTTTGATAAGAAAGTATGCGTAGAATGTGGAACCCATTTCAATGTGTCAGTCCGTTTTGCTAAATGCCGTGTGTTCAGCAGAGAAAATGCTGTTTCTCTTCCTTCCTTGGAAAGTACTTTTTATTCAAAAACTATTTTAATGTCTTTCCAGAACAAAGCTTAAGTAAATGTATGGTATAGATATCCAGCAAGAAGTCTGGTTATCAAATGATTTTATGTGTGCTAGCAAATACATTTCAATACTCAAGAACTGGGATAGGCACAGTGAACTAAGCCCAATTATCAGATTTAATCCTGAATTTTCTGTTTCCTGCCAGTTTTAGAAATGTCCTTTTTTACTTACTAGGAAAGGTTGGGGTTGTTCTTTTAGTTATGTCTTTGAGAGATTGTGCAAAAAAACTAATGAATTAGTTCTTTAGAGAATATATTAAGTTTATTTAATATGTGTAACTATCTTGATGTACATATCAAAATGCTTTTTAATTTTTTATCTGATATCCCGTAATACTTTCCTTGCATAATTATAGAATTTGTTCCAAAATCTATGTTACGTATGTAAGGAAATGGTTCCATAATTATACTAATGCTTGCATAATTAAGAAGGTGCTTGCCAATTTTAACTGACAAATTCCAAGCCACTTTTGCATGGGGGGAAGAAAACATTAAAAATGGTAACTTCTGTTAGTTTTTCCTTTCATACTACTTACAGGTGTTGAAACTATTTCTTTCTCATTTGTGAGTAAATTTATGTATCTTTTTTCCGATAGGTAGCTCTGGACAGAATAGGAGGGTTGGCTTAGTGCATACATGGTACAGGGCTGTTTTGTAAGCTGCCCTCTAGAGCGCTGCCAACATATCTCAGTCCTGACTTGTAACATCCCCTGCTGCTGCAGTTCTAGGCAGCTCTTCAGAAGTGACTGCCAATGCGCTGATTTGTTCCAAACAGTGTGGTAGTTTTCTGGTGTGCAGAAATGGGGGCTGAGCAAAGACCACCAAAACTTATTTCCACTTGTGACCTAAGGCAAGGTTTGAACTCTAGTTTCCGTCAAAAAACAGCTAGTGCGCTGGCCTTCTGTGCTCTTCAGCTGCATGGATTTAATGCTTTTACATTGCTACCGAGTCAAATGTTGTTGTCTAAATGTAAGCTGAAAACACTTAGTCATTTTAAGATCCTGAACTGAAAGGGTCATAATAAAAACATGAAAGAGAATAGTTGAGGTGACACTTATAAACTGAAGACAAAAGTGTATGTATATGTATATGTGCATGTTTATTATTCCAGTATCTAAGTGCCCTTGTGTGTTTTTCTCTCAGTATCTACATATATTTTATGTATAACTGTTTGTGTTAAAAAGTCTGTATATGGTATTCTTTCACTTCCAGTTAAAAACTGTGAATCGCAACAAAAATGCTATAAGAACATCTAAGGTAGATAATTAAAGTATAATTAAGTTTAAATGCCTTGGTGAAGGAATATAAAAATATTTAAATTCAACA
>VXAL01015808.1:0-17877 GCA_013399475.1 Chauna torquata
GGCCAGGGCGAGGGCGAGGGTGACGGGAGCAGGTGCCCCTCGCGTGGTGGGAGCCAGGCCTCCGGCCCCACCAGCGCCGGGGGCCGGGAGCTGCCTTCCCCACGGCGGCGGAGGGGGGGAGGCAGGCGGGGGAGCGCTCCCCGAGCCACATGGTGGGCTGGAGGAGGAGCTGTTTCCTGGGCAACAGCTGAGAGCATCCTTCACCCCTGAAAATCGTGTGCGGCGCTGCCTCCGCAGCCCCGCGGCTCGGGGCAGGGCCGGGACACCCAGCACCCCTGTGCCAGCCCCCCCGGCTTGCCCCCACGCCTCGGCTCCGGCTCGCTGGGGAGCATCCCGGGCCGGGCCTTTTCCAGGGGCTGCACAGCAGCGCGTTCACCCAGGCGCTGCTCCCCGCCTGCAGGGACACGGATGGGGACGAGGGACCCCTCCAACTGTTGGCGTTGGGACACCACTAGGAGAGCAGAGCACTTTCCATGCCCTGCTCGCGGCTTGGCCCTGGGCTCCCAGCGGCCCAGCCCTGCCTGCGGAGCCACAGAGCCCGTCACCGCCAGAGGGCTGCTGACCCCGGGACCCCCATGCCTGGGTGCTGCAGCCCAGGCAGCGCCAGGAGGGCAGCAGGACCAGCCCCGACCAGTGCCACGGGCGCAGCTCTCCCCAGCCAGTCCCCATCCCCCTGCTGTGCCTTCCTTTCTTCCAAGGCTGCAGAAAATTCCTGGATTTTACCCCAAGATGCCCCCTCCGAGTGTGAGAACTCCTCCTCGGCCCGCTCCCATGGCAACTGTTCCCTAGCTACCGAACCGCACTTGCTATTCTCATCCCTGTGCAGCTGTGCGCGGCCGCCCCGCGCTGCGCACGAGGCTGCCGAGGGAGCCGAGGGCCCCACCGTCGGCACCAGGTTCCCAGCCCGCCGCCCCTGCCCACCCTGCATCGCCCTGGCCCTCCCAGGCCAGGCTGCTGCCCTCTGCGTCCCCCCTCCTGGTGGCTGTGCTGGCCCTGACTCCTGTGCCAGGCCCTGGGTGTCCCCCCTGCAGCGCACGCGGAGCCCTCGGAGACGCCGTCCCCTGCCCCTGCGTAAGGGGGCAGCGAACAGAACTCGGCCCCCGAGCACACTGGGGTCAGCTCCAGGGCTGCGCAGTGCACAGGAGGGGCTGTGCTGAGGGCAGATGGGGGAGCTTGGGGACGACATGTCCCAAAGGGGACCACAGCACACACCCTGGGACAACTGACAGCATAACGCTTTGTACCTGTCACGCTCCTGCGGTGGTCCAAACCACCTAGCAGAAGCCACTCAGGGCCACCAGCAGTCCCCGGTGCTCAGCACCTTCTCCGCATGCCAGGAGCGCCAGCAGAGCCCACGGCAGCCGGTAACCAGGGCCAAAGTGCAAGGCCACGTGGAATCCCCTTCTAACGCCAAGAGCCAGCATCCCTGCCTGAAATCCAACAAGCCCGACGCGGCGTGCACTTCTGGCTCACTTCACCTCGACGTGGCAGCAGTGCGAGGCGCAGCAAGTCTTACGCTTAACAAGAGGTTAAAAATTTAAATATTTTCAAACTTTAGTGCAAGGCAAGCAAATGATACCACAGGTCCAAGTAGGTGCTCAGCCCACCCATGGGGCCTGGCTCAGAAGGAGCACGAGGCAGCAGCACACGCACACGTACACACACACGTACATACGCACAGAAGAGACCAGTTATTGCTAGGGACACGGCCGGGACAAATGTGCACAAGACGGGACAGGACAAGCACGACAGGCGCAGGAGAGCCAGGCTGAGCCCCACACTGCTCCCTGGGGCCACGCAGGAGCCCTGCGGAGGCTCAGGCACAGCTGTGCTGGCGCCTGTGGGCTGGAGGACCCTGGGGACACATAAGACGTGTCTGCACTGACCGCACGCCTGTGGCCACCAATACCCAGCTGGGCCCAGGGACTGCACGAGCCCCCAGCAAGCACAGAAGGCTGGTCCAGGGCTGGTGGGACCGTGCTGGGGCCATCCCGCACCATGCAGGGGATCAGACCAACCCCTGGGGCCCAGCAGCAGCCACCTTCCGAGCAGGTGCTGTGGGAACGGCTACGCGGTGCTGCAGGCAGCCTGCCAGCGGTCTGAAGAGGGGGCCGGGATCAGCTCCCGGGAGCTGGCAGCGCGTGTGAGATGAGACAGGAGGAAGCAGGCTCCGGCAGGCAGGGAAGCAGGGATGAGGCAGTGACGCTCTGCTGCCAGGATGCAATGGTAGACGCTTTGGCACAGGAGATTCCTGTGCCTCGGGGCTGAGCAATGGACTCCTCTGGAGCCAGGGACGCCTCAGCATGGCCAGAAAGGTCCAGGAAAGATGCTTTAGACACCTCAAGGCACAGAAAGCCTCTGCCCAGGACTCCCTGGTACAAAGCTGGGACCGTCGCTCCCCCCATAGGAGGACATTTGTGCCTCTGACAGGGTGGGGGCAGTGCAGGCCCCCACCTATAGATTAAAAACTGACATGTGATATGTACAGACCGACGTATATAAATATACACCAAACCTGCAGTGCCGCTTCGACACCATGGAATGTGTCAGCAGAGCTGCTCCAGCCTGGCCTCAGCCCACGCCGGCGCAATCCCTCCCTCCCGCCCTCGGCCCTGGAGGGGAGCAGCAGCCGGCGGGCAGCAGCGGCACCGTCCCAAGCAGCAGACTCAGAAGTGTCCAGGTCTGCCCTGGGGATGTTGGCTCGCCTGCGGCCAGAGGCGCTTCAGCCTGAGGCAGACACTGTGTGCCGCTGCCAGCGCTGGAGCCATCCTCGCAGTCTTCAGATAGAGACGTGTAAAGCTGTAAACAAATCCACCTTGCGGGGCCACTGCTACCTTGTCCTTCAGGCTGGCCTGTTGTTCTGCTGGGCGCCCGGAGAGGCAAGAGGGTCCCGGGGGCTGGAGAACAAGCTGTGCTCTACAGCCGGGTGGGCTCTTCCTCACTGTCGCTGCAGTTCCCACAACAGTCCTGAAGTCAGAGGGGCAACGAGAAGGAGGAGGGAGAGAGGAGCACAGCAAGCAGAGGGTGAGCACAGTCACACAACCCAGCTGCCCTCTGGCAGGGAAGGACCAGGCCTCCCAGCCTGTGCGTGGGAGAGCTACATGGAGGCAAGGGGCTGGACGGGACCCCAGGCCTGCAGAGAAACAGTCAAAGCTGCATCTTGGGGTTCGGCTCCTGGCAGACATACTTGTGAGCACACAGCTGACTAGCTCAAAAGCTGGGAGGAAGAGGGGCTCCACGGACTACAGGCACCCAGGGACACAGCTCAGTGCCAGCACAGTCTGCCCCACTCAGGGCTCATCAGGCTACAGAAAGCGGCTGAAGCCCTTGGGAGGGAGCCTGAGCACAGGACAGTGCCAAACCCTTCACAGTTTCTCAACCTTTCTGTGTATCCCGGACATCCAAAGAGAGGAGCGAAGGGAACCCTGGGCTTCCTGCAGCCCCCTGGGAGCAGAGCTCCCAGCTGCGGCGGTACAGGGGCAGCTTTGGCTCAAGCCGAGGGCAAGGCTTCCCTCAGAGCGGGGAAGGCAGCAAGAGTAGGGAAGCAGGATTAGCGGCTCAGGGGGCAGTTAGAACAACAAGCAGCTTGTGCTCTGATGGGGGAAGGGGTCAGGCACTGAAGGACAACACTCCTCTTTCCCAGATCTTGCCATGTCCACGGGCCACCGGGTATTTCCCTGAGCAGAGCAGCCAGGAGAGACTGCTCACCTCTGGAAAGAGAAAACACGTGGCAAATCACAGCTCAACCCCTGCCACTGGCAGCCCGTCCTTGGGCAGGTCCTGCGTGCCTAGGGAAGAGCTGGGTCTCCCAGCCCACAGCTGGCTCTGGCGGGGTCAGCCTGCTGAACAGCGAAGGACAACTGGGAGCTTGGCGGGGAAGCAGGATTCCACACCGGGTGGCTGGGAGTGGGTCCAGAGCAGGCCAGAGCCAACCGCACTCGAGTGCCACAGCTGCAAGCAGCTGTTGAGAGGCAGCAGCCCAGACTTTGCCAGTCCTGGAAAGAAGGCAGAGACTCTTCTGGCCCAGAGGAGACATGCAGGCAAGCAAGCCCACAGCAGATGCAAGATGCTTCCATTCTCCTCATCCCTCGAAAGCACTGCTCTCTCTGCCTGCTCAAGGTCTAGCAGAAATGCTCTGGGGAGCCCAGGAGCCCACATAACCCACACCAAGATCGAGGTCTTCTTCAGGAATGGTATTATTCATTCATGAAGGGAGAAGACTTGCTATTTTAGTGCCTTCAGCAACATCTTTCTGCCTGTACGACTGCAGCAAGTTTAGCCAGCACACTCCATTCCAGCGCCCTCAACATACAGCACCAGGAGTGCCAGCCAGGCAAGGGCTGGCTCCCTGCAGCCTTGCATGGGTCCCCCCGTGAGCCCTGGGATCCGGCCACCCAGGACGGGGGGGCCCCGTGTCTGCTGCCCCCTCGTGCCCACCTCCCTGCCAGATCTGTGTGGCACAGGTGGGAGAGGGCTCAGTGCTGTGGAGGAAATGCTGGGCAAACACTCTTACCTGTCTGCTGAAGAAGCGCTGGAGTAACCCTTTTTTGGGTTGTGGAGAAGGCTGCCCTTTCCAGTCCAGGTCTGGGGGCACTGTGCCTTCTGTGCTAAAGACATTCAGCTCCTTGAAACACTCTGTCTCGATCATCTGGAAGAGGGCAAAGATGGCTGCAGCAGCTGACACACAAAGCCCATCGCTGAGGGCCCAGCAGAGCACAGGAGCGGCAGGGACAGCAGGAACCCTGCTGCCTGCCCTGCAGGACACTGCACTCAGCCGTGGTGAGCACAAGCAGGAGCAAAGACCTGTCCTGCAAAAAAGGGCCAGTGCACGTGCCAGTCCCCACCTACCTCGTTCTGCCAAGGAATGGGCACGCTTCCTGTAGCAAACTTCTGGTAGAAGTCATTGTCCGTGGGCTCCAGCTCCACCCCTTTCACTGTGGAGAACTGCTCAATGTCCAGAACGTCCTTGCAGTAGATGGCCTGGGGCTAAACAGCACAAACACTGCTCTAATGCCAGGCTCTACACTGATGCCACCCACTGAAACAACCGTGCCTGCTGGCCAAGCCCGGGCCCCTTCCCCCTGCAGCCCTGAGCTTGCTTGAGCTCTGCTCTGCCAGGCAGGCAGCACTGGCCAGATCCACTTGTGACGAGCAGCCCTCAGGTCACTGACCAGAGCAGCAGCTCCAGAAACACCTGAAGAGACGGACCCCATCTCAAGTAAGCCACTCCAGGGCTCCTGCTTCCCTTGACATCATCAGTGACTGAAGAGGTCAGGACGTGGACAAGCACTTACGTCTGGCTTGAAGGGGGGGTCCAGCATGCCTGCTTCCAGCCTCCGGAAGTTGAGGTGCTTGAAGAGAGGGTGCTCCTTCACTTCCCTGGCCCCAGCTCCTCGGCAGCCCAGGCGCTCCAGAGGGTCTTTGCACAGGAGCTGCAGCACAAAGGAAATCAGTGCCCCAGGCAGAGGTACTTCGGGCAGGAGCAGCCCTGAGGTGGGCAGGGCTCCTGCATTATGTCTCTAGGAAGAACATGGGCTCGCGAGGCATCTGCGAGTGAGGAACTAAGACACTCTGGGCCCTCCTGCGCTATCTTATCGGAGCCAGAGCAAGGGAACCTGACTTCCACCAGCGCCTCCACAGGGAGCAGCCCCGGTACGAGGGGACAGGGACGCGCACTCGTACCATGGTGCAGAGGGAGCGGGCGCAGGGCGAGAACTTCTCCGAGTACTCCTCCTGCACATCCTTCACCAACCGCTCCACCTCCTCCCGCTTGATCTTCTTCTTGCGCTGCTGGAAGGGGGACTGTCCCTCGATCATCTCGTACACCAGGCAGCCCAGAGCCCACCAGTCTGGGCTGAATGTGTAGCGCTCATTCTTCACCACCTCGGGTGCTACAAAGGAGCAGGGGTGAGGGATGTGTGGGGGCAGGGAGAGTTTGTGTGCAGTCAGAGATGACTTCTTGGTTAAACCAGGGCCACTTACCCATGTAGCCAACTGTTCCCACACGTCCCTTGATTGTTTGGCCCTCAGGCACGTGCACAGCCAGCCCCAGGTCTGAGATACGGATGTGACCTGCACAGAGGAAGGCACAAGTTAACAGGACAGGGTCAAGGGACAATATTTGAAACTGCCAAGAAGACAGAGCAACCCTGGTGCAAGCACAGGAAGAGAGAAGGACCTAGGCCCAGGCTTCTCTTTGCCCTGCACTCACCATGGTCATCCAGCAATATGTTCTCAGGCTTCAGGTCCCTAGGAAGGAAGAGACTTCATCAGCAAGAAGCCCGTTATGAAAGCAAAGGACACGGGGAATAGTGACATCTCAAGAAGTCACAGGTAAGCAGCAGAGGGCTACAATGCCCCTGCCTCAGGCATCCCCTGCCCTGGACTTAGCCCTGCAAGCTCCCCCATCCCAGGCAGAAGCAGGTCATGGCAACCTTCAACCCTCCACAAGGAGGCAGTGAGCCTGTGGCTGCTTCGGTCTTTGCAGCTGCCCTGCAAGAGGGAAGGAGCAGAAGCTTCTTCTGCTTGCCCTGCCCTGGGGCAAGGCACAGGGTAGGACTATAAGGGACTTTTTGGCTCTGGGTGCTGTCCCTAATGCGGCATCACAAAACCGGTGAGCACACTCGGCTTGTTCTCCCTCCTGCCCAGCTCCCAGTCCGAGTGCCGTGGTGGCTGCTTACTCTCCTTTGTTCTAGTGTCAATACTGCTTGTGGAGTTAAGCAGCCAAGTGCGTGCCCGGAGGCATTCACAGCACTCGCATCCTGCTCTTGGTGATCCTTTATCAGCACAAGAAAGCCAAGCTAAGCCTTCCTGTGTCTCCCATGAGATCAGCTTTCCATTCCTGATCCCCTCTCACCCAGCTCTGTGCTGCTTTCAAGCCTGAGCTTATTTTCTTGAGCAGACGGTCCCAGCTGGGCTAGTAAGAGCAGCAGGAACCTGCTTGCTCCTGCAGCTGGTACAAAGTCTCCCAGCAGGGGCCAGGCAGCACGCACCTGTACACTATCCTCTCCTGGTGCAAGTCCTCGAGGCCACAGCAGATCTCGGCAGCATAGAAAGCTGCCCGGGGCTCCTCGAAGCCAGCCTCTCCCATGTGGTAGATATGGAACTTGAGGTCCCCTCCATTCATGAGGGTCAGCACTAGGCAGAGAGCATCTTTAGTTTCATATGCATAGGCTAAGCTCACCTGCAATTCAGGGCAGAAAGGCTGTTAGAAGACACAGCTGGAAGAGGGAGGCACCCACACTCTGATGGGCACTTTGTCACCCAAGAAGCTGGACATGGGCAGCAGGATGGGGCCTTTGTGGAGGGGAGGAGGCAGAGAGCGAATTGTTCAAACCCAGGGAGGAGCTGGAAGCTCCCAGCAGCCTTGCGCACCCCCAGCTTTCCTCAGACAGGGAGGACACTATCTCCCTGAGCCAGAACTGCTCCCCTCTGGGTGCAAGCAGCAGCCAGCAGCAACTCTGGGACACCATCTGATGAATTCTCCGTAACGGGAGGTTTCAGGCTGTCCACACCTCTGTACAGCCAGGGAGAGAGCTCCCCACCACACAGCTCAGGGCTAGGCTTCTGCCCATTCGGCTGTCTGGAGAGACAGTTCTCAGAGCTTTCTTTTACCCTGGAGGTAACAAGGTGCCTGTGAGACCAGACGGGAGTTTGGGCCTGCCTTTGGAGGCATTTAGATCATCTTGTGGAGGCAGCAGGAGGTCCTGCCAGGCCCCAGAGTCTTGTGAGAGATGTGCAGTCACCAGGACCCTGCCCCACAGGCAGGGTCTGCTCCTTGTGAGGAGGTGAGGAGCACAGAAGTGCCAGGCTGGCTGGTTGTGGGAAGAATCAACCGCCACAGCAAAGTGAGAGCAACTCCTATGTACTTACTACAAACCTACTGTTCACTTTTTCCAGGATCTGTTTCTCATTCAGAGCCATGGCCTCTCCCTTCCGCTTTTTGATCCGTTTCTTCTCCAGCTTCTTGCAGGCATACATCTTCCCCGTGGCACGCACTTGGCAGGCACAAACCTGGAGGGGGGGACAGGGCTTAGCACCCTCCCGCTGCTTTTTCCAGTGTGGGGGTCTAGGTTCTGCTCTCAGAGGGAGGCACAGGAAGGCAAAGATGTCCTTGCTCCAACCTCACCCTGAGCTTAGGAAGGAACACGTCAAAGCAAGGACACGGGACAGCGACATCTCAGAATGTCACAGATAAGCAGCAGAGGGATGCAGTGCCCCTGCCACCTGTAGCAGACACCATGGCTGGTGCCTGGGAAGATAGAAGGCCACTCCAGAAACAGAAGGAAGCCTGATGAAGTGACGGTTTTCAGGACTGCAGTTTCCTCTGCCAAGACACTGGGAAAAGATCTGATTCTCTACCCAGGCAGCAGTACGCACCACAGAGCACACGCTGCCTACTCTGTGCAACCACCTTCTGCACCTCCCAGGTCTGGCAAGAGAGGAGCTCCCGTCCATCAGAGGGGAACTGACAGATAATGCAACGCCCAAAGCACAGCAGTGCCCGGCGCAAAGCCTAAGGGAACATCCCAACAAAATCCCCCAGCCCATCCAGCCAGCAGCACCTTCCTCCAGGTGCTGAAGTAGCCCGCAGCACCCTGCCTGCCCACCCTGAATGCAGAGGAAATGCTGGTCACTCACCTCTCCAAAACCGCCCTTGCCTAGCACACGGTATTGGCGGAAAGTGTTTTTGGTCACTGGCTGCCTGTGAGGCAAAGGAAACTGGGATGAGATGGGAACAGGAAGAGAGCAGGAGCTGAAGCCCTAGCCACCCCCATGCCCTGGCCTGAGAGTCTGTGGGTCACCCTGAAGCCCCTGCTTAAGCAGACCTTGCTTCCCTGCAAGGCAAGCAAGGCTGGGGCAGCCGATAGAGGCTGTTTGTGCCAATAGAGGGCCCTGAAGGAGAGGAAGAGCAAAGGCCAGGCCCTTGGCTCCTGCCAGGGCCCAGCAGGGGAGGGAGCTCTAGGGACCCCTCAGGCAGCCCGTGTGCTGCAGGGTGCGGGTCTCCCAGCGATGCCAGGGATCGTTACCGTTCCAGCCATTTCCACTGCAGGAAGCGGTTGAAGTACAAGCTGTCGAGGTAGTCGGCAAAGGGAGCCACACTCAGGTAGTCGTGGATAAGCCTAGGAGAGAGCAGAGCCAGCAAGGCTGCTGAGAGCTGCTCACAGCTGCAGAGCAGAGGCAGTGCGAGGAGAGGAGGTGAGGAGCCCTGACAGCCCGGCTGCTTTGCCATCCCCTCACCCAGCCCCGCGCTGCGCTGAATCATCCACGTACCCTGCACAGCCCTGGCCCAAAAGCCCACCCTCTGCGCTAAGCCTTGATCCAAGAGGAAGGTGCGTTGGAGGCACCACTGTGACGAAGGCAGCGCCCTGGGACTAGGCTGGCACTGATAATTGTGGCCTCTCAGCACCGGCCCTGGCTGTGGGACAAAGGGGGACGATAGGACTCTTTGCAATTTGCCCCTCTGCTCACAGGGCAAATGCGTGCACAAGGCTGTAATCAGCTGCCGAAAACTGCTAGCAACATTCAGCACCGGGCACTGAGCTGTTCAGTTTCAGATGAATATCCAGCACAAAGGGCCACAGGGGATCCTGCTCGAGAGAGCTAACTGCCTCAGAGACTGGTGCCAGGGCTGCCCAGCAGAGTAAAAAAGCCTTAGACATAGTGTCTAGACTGGAGACATGCATCAAGGCGAAGTGGATGGGCTCTTCCCCTTTCAGAGCTTGCCAAGAGAAGGCAGGGCCCAGCCCGGAGGCTCTGCATTCAGACAGCGACACCAGTTACCACACACAGAGCTAACGCTCCCCAGAAGACTGCAGCAAACCCATTGCCACAGCCCTGCGCTTGATTAGGCAACGTGCTCCTGCTACTGTTCAGGGAGGGGTGGGGGCCATCAGCCCAGTTTGCCTAACAGCTTCCTCTTCACACCCGGAGCCAGGACCTCGGTCACTGTTTCCGTGATGAGTCCAGGGAACAGAAGAGACCTCAGATCCCTGTAGCAACAGCCACAGTAATCTAGCCACAACGGCCACATCTGTGGCCAGCAGGAGAGGACAGCTGGCACTGGGAGCGCAGCAGTCATCTCTGCACTACGGGTGACTACCACATCCAGGCACAAGACTAGAAAGAGCACGGCCAGTCTCTGAGGCTTGCTGAAATGGTATCTGCCCAAACGGCAGCTCAGACCCATGGCAAACCGAGAGGAGTGACAAAGGTTTCTGCAGCAGCCTGTGGCTCCCAGAGCCCACGGGAACTCCCTGCATTTGTTTTCCTGGAGCCGTGTTGCAAACCACTAGCCCCAAACTCCCTGGGCCCCAGCCTGCACAGTCCCAGCCCCAGCACCAGCCCGTGATGTCCTGGAGGAAGGGACTGGGATGGGCGAGGTGAGCTAGCTGCAGCATCTACCGCTGCGCCGCGGTGCAATCCCAGCCCTCCAACGTACTTAGTGGATTCCTTGAAGAGCTCCTTGGAAGGTTCCTGCTCCAGCCTCTCACAACAGGCATCCACCAGCTGGGAGGGGACTTCAGGCACATGGTCCTCACTCTGGGGACAAAGGGATCGAGTCAGACATAGTGAGCAGAGCCCAAGGGTCCTGCCAGGACGGAGAAGCCCACAGAAGGAGCACACAGGCGCCCATCTGCTTGAGAGCTAGTGGGAAAAGCAGCACTGTCACTTGTGAGGTGGTGGGGTGGACCTTGCCCTCACCATCCTGCCCAGCGCTGTGGGAGGACATGGGTAATGACAACTGTCAGCTTTCCAGCTGTTCTACCACTGCAGGCAGCAAACACAATCCTCTCACTCACCTTTGGCTTCAAGTACTTTTCAATCAGGTGCTGCCCACATTCCTTCCGCTTCTCATCTGGAGCCACTTCGTACCCAGCCTGCACAGAGCAAACACTGTCAGGGGCAGGCCCGGCCGGGAACTGGGCCTTGCTACCAGGCAACGGCTGCACAGCAGCAACACCCTGCCCGAGGTACCACGATCCTGCGCTTTCCTGGAGAACCAGATCTCCAGCAAACACCTCCCTAAGCAAAGGCCCAGCCCTATCTCGGAGAAACTGCAGCTCACGGGGTTGCCTACTCGCCCAGAAGTACCTGGCAATAGCCTGCACGCCCAGGGCCAGCCAGTCCGTGCCCAGGATGCCAAGAACATCTCTGCCTCCCCCAGAGAAGCCCGATGGGCTTTGCTCTTACCACAGCATCCAGGAACTTGACGCAGCGTGACAGCTCAGGTCGTGTCTCGCAGAACTGCCGAAAGAGCATACGCCCGATGGGCTGCTTCTCACACAGGCTGTGGTAGTCTCGCTCTGCAAATGTGGAGAAGGCCACACACTGTCAACCCCCAGGGAGCAGCCACAGCCCACCGCTCGGCCACAGGCAGCAGTGGGGAGGCTTGGGACTACTCAGCTGGCTGCTCGCAGGCCCCGCCAGCCTGAGGCTCCCAGGAGAGAGAAATGCACCCCACCGGGACAAGAGGCTGGCACGACTGAGCTTTTATGGCCCCCTACAGAAGGTCTTCCCTATGACAGGCTCGAACTGCTCTTCTGCACGGTCTGCCCCTCTTGTTTCAAGCAAGGGACCGCGGTATCTCCTGCTTGGCTGGAGGCTCTCCTCTCAATCCTCTCCCCGTGGAGGTGGACTCACAGATACACCACTTTCCCTGGGCCCCGAGGAACGCACTGAGCTTGTTCCGAGGCAGATTTCCCAGGCCAAGGGTTGCTCTGACAACTCACAAACCACTTCACAAAGGCCCCGCTGAAAGCGGCGGCACCAAAATGGGGGAACCATTTCCAGAGACGTGTTGTTAAAGCTGCACGTAGCCGTTAGCCGCCCCTGCTTCACTGGGCAGCCGCCTGTGTGTACATCAGGTCCCACCGCCCTCTGGAGCTCAGCTTCCCCTGCTGATTCCTCCTACCCCTCTCTGCAGGGTCTTCTGAACCGGGCACAAACACCTCTGGATATCCAGAGCACTTCCAGTTCTATGCTTTTTCCCTTTCCACCAATAAGGTATTGTTTAATCATGGACCAGAACAGATTTGTTAGAACCAGTGCCAGGGAGGGTTACAGGCTGCCTGGAACACAGACATGCAGCCCTTCACTGCCTCTTCGGGTATCCTCCATACTCCCTGCAAGCGTGACACAGCGGGACACTCGCTCTGCTCCCCAGAGCAAACCCCAAAGAGGTCTGTCTCTTCTGTCCTTAAAGATCCCAGCGCTGCAGGCTTCACCCTCTTCCTCCCCTCCCCTGCCAAATTACTTCAGTGCTGCGGTCAGAGAGGTTTTCTTGAAATCTGCCCCGTGCTGCAGCACCCAGCCAGGGCCTGGCACCTTCCTCAGCGCTTCACCCAGCCCTGGGCCCTGCGTGCTCCCCAGGGCCGGGTGCTGCCGGCTTCCCCTCCCAGCGCAGCAGTTTCTCCCGAGGAAGCTGTGGCTTCCTGGCGGTGCAGAGCGTGCGGAGAGGCCGGGCGGCGGTGGGGGCGGGGGCCGCCTCGCCTGCTCGGCCGTCCCGGCCGGTTTCCTTGTCTGCAGGGGAAGGGGTTCCCCTCAGCTGCGGAGGAGGCCGGGAGCTTGCTGCCGGCGAGATCAGGAGTTTCGGGCTGCCCTTGCCGCTGCCCAGGCACACACAAGGTCGCTCTCTGCGGTCAGGGCACGCACAGCCTAACGCTGCGGCAGGCAACCTGCCCCACCGCGCCCGCGGCCCTGCCGAGCCTCTGGGATAGGAAGCGAATGCGTCTCTAGCAGGCTGCAAGGGGAAAACGAAGCCGCTCCAGCTGCGGGGGACCCGCGTGCGGGGACTGCGGCCATCTCTCCTACGGGGAAACCAAAACAGGCAGCGCAACCTGCGCCAGAGCCCTGCTCTCGTGCCTCCGCAAGGGGAAGTGGGGGCTTAGGCGGTGACAGCCAGAGGCTGGGAGGGACTCGCCTCCAAAGCATCACAAGGTCACTGTCCCGGACAGTGGGACAGACAGACCGACCGACCACCAGCACTCACCACCAGCAAACGGGCAGCACAACAGAGATGAACTTCGGTGCTGGAACACATATCCTGACACCACAGGAAGGGCGGCTGCATGCAGAGGACAGGCCTCAGCTGCAGGAAAGCTCTGCTGAGGGCACACAACAGTCAGAAAAGCACAAAGAGGCTGGGACGGCCAAGACGAGAGCTGCAAGGACAGCCCGCGCCAGAAGTGCCCTCAGTGCTCAGGACCTGCTCCAGAGAGGCAGCCTGCAGCAACACCGAGGCTAGGGTCTCCAGCTGACTGCGGTGGCTGTGAAGCCAGCCTAGGAGGTGGTGCCTGGCCACGTGGCAGCAGAACTGGGCTGTTGAGGGCTTGGAGGCTACAGTGTGGATGATGGAAGTCGTTATTCCAAGTGCCACAGTCCCATGTGCCGTCAAATGGAGCCACCCATCTCCTTGGGGCTACCAGAAACTGGAACACCTGGCCAGTGGGGAACTGGGGACCAGAGCTGCAGATGTGTCCCAAACCCAGTCAGCCCAGTGATACACGCTCTGAAACAAAGCCAACGCTGTGCCACTCTCCAGCTGGCAGATGAACCTGGAGTGACCACTTAAGAAGCTCTCCCCTTCCCAGGAAGGAACCCTACAACTCCCCAGACAATTCCACATGATGTCAGGACCAAACCTGCTGCACAAACAATATTAAAACCCTGAAGAGTACAAAGTGCAGAATTAAAATGACAGGCCAAGCCCTACCCAACTGTACAATTCTCATCCACACCGCACAACAAGAACCCAGCTTTGCCCAAGTAAAGCTCCTGCTTTAGTGTTAGAAGTTGGGGTCTGCAGTGCAGGGCTGAATCTCAGCTAGGCAGCCCAGGGGATGCTAGCAGGACCTTTGTAATTCATGGAAAGGCACCCCTGAGCAGTGCTCCAAAGCTCTGCAACACTGAGCAGGTCTGTTTGCACGGAGCAGGGTGCATATCTCTGCTGAAGCTTGTCACAGTCTAGAAGGCGTGTGGGTACATCAACAGCGAGCGCCACGCAGCTGTGACTTACTTACCCAATTTTTCTTCCCTGCACTCCGAACTCTGCGTGATCCTGGCCGGGCTTCGGCCGACACGCGCCCCGTTACACGTCCCTGACCCTCGTGTGACTCAACTGCATTCAAGTGCCCGCGGCTCCGGCAGCGCAACGCCCGAATAGACTCCTCGGCCCCGCGCTCGCCCACCGGCCCGACGCCAGAGCAGGGCCAGGGCGCTGCCCAGCTCCCGCTGCTCACCGAGGGCTTGCCGAAGATCCTCGCAGAGGCTGATGTGGGGGAACTGCAGCATCTGGCGCCATTTCTTACTCTTGCCCTTCCGGTTTCCGCCACCACCTGCAAGGCACACAAGTTTGGCGTTGAGTTACGAACGAGGGATGTCCAACCGCAGCCAAGCCTTGCCGCAGCGGGAGCCGAGCGAGCAGACACCCTGTGTCCACTCGCACCAGCGAGACCGGGCAGGACCGAGCAGAATCGCCGCCTCCCGGCTGGCAGAGCACAAGTGCTGGAGTCTCAGCTGACTGCCAGAGGGAACGGGTGGACCGACCGTTCTGGGTTCTTGCCGTTCAGAAGGCAGAACAAAGTCACAAGCAACAACACTAAGGCCTTTCCTCCGCACATTTACTCATATTTACGATGGGAAAATCAAGGCAGAGGGAGGAGTGCCTACAGCCACGGGTTACTCTATGCCGTGGCTCCCAGGCCTGTCCTCAGGACCTCTGCATTAACTAATCACCTTTCAAGGCCAAGCCCTGCTCGGTGTGAAGCTCTTCACTGCCAGTTTCCTGCCGTAGTTAAGATGCTCATGCCACCTACTCATTCCAGACTGATTGCTTACTCCAGGGAGGGGCTCTCAGAGAAAGGACACGAAGCTGGGAGACAGGAATTCCTGCTCTAATCCTGGCTCCACAGACAACTCGCTGCATTGCCCCGGGCTCATCACTTCGGTTTCCCACCTGTGAAGTGGGGACACTCCCACCGCTCTCCACAGATAAGCCAGCCTCAGAAAAGCAAGATCCAACAACCAGATATTATTCCAACTTCAGGTGCTGGAGTAAATGCCCAGTGCTGTAGGACAGGGTGGGAAAGCTTCTAGATAGACCAAAAAATTTACATCATAGCGAGCACTAAGTACCGAAATACTTGTATGCCTGATTGCTCAGACCAGCCAGCCTCCAGGGACCGCGCTCCCCCCTGCTCAGTGCCGACAAGCACACAAACTCCCACCCCGCTTTGGAAACCCATTAAACCACCCCGCTGAGTGGGGTCAAAGGCACGGCTTTCTGAAATCAGTGTTGAACATCATTTATCAGCTCTTGAGAAACAGTTTCACAAGCCTTTGCTCCACCGCGGATGCAATTCAGCCCTTAGACCGTCCCGGCGCCCACGCTCTGGGCTTCCAGCAGCTGCCACCAGGGCAGGGGCCGGTGGCACCGCTGCTGCCGGCCCCCGCAGCGCCAGCCTCGCGCCGAGCCCCGGCACCCGCTGGGTGGCTGCGCTGCATCTGCCCCACGCCAGCAGCTGGGCTGCACGGCTGTACAAACTCAGGAAGGAAGTGACTCAAGGGTAAGCAGGGGTGGAAGAAACCAGCAGCGCAGACACCTTCTTCTCAGCCACAGCCTGCGGCCACAAAAAGGACAGGGACAACAAGTAGGTGAGGGCGCAGGAGGGTAAGCCATCCTCGCCCCCGAAAGCACCGAAGGAACGGCAGAGTTATGCCCCACGACAGCCTGAGGATGAGGATCTGCAGCTTGCGCTCCCTGGTCTTGCCTGCTGCGAAAGGAGGCTCCGGTGCCCCTCACGCAAGGTTCTCCCCAGCCCTGCGAGCGACGCAGCAAACAACCGAGCAGGGAACTTGTGCCCTGCACACCTTGGTCCCAGCAGTGACACAGCACCCTTGCTCTGGGGACGGGGCAAGGGACGGGCGGCCTCAACCCAGAGCTCACCGCCAGGGCGTTTCAGGGGTTGGTGACATCTCGTCACCACCTGTTGTCCTTTCGCCAGAGACCAGGGGGACAAAAGAGGGAGGATCCTCCACCTTCCCCAGGGCCAAACCTCCTACACTCCTGAAACAGCCTAAAGGGAACGCGGAGCCCGGCTGTCTCACAGCGGCAGCACACCACGGCCGCTTGCAGCCTCCCCAGCCAGTCCAGGGCAATCTCAGCCCTGCGCTCCTGCACCGGCCCCGGAGGCTCGCAGCAACACCGGGCTGCGGCACGGCACGCGGTGCTTGCGGACCCGGCCAGCGGAGCGGCTCCGTCCCGTTACGCGGGCTGCCGCAGCTCACCCCCGCAGCCGCGCAGCCTGCGCTCCCGCAGGCCGGGCATTGCCCGGCACGCACGGGGTGCAGCCGGATCTCCCACCCTGCCGCGCCGGCACGTGTACAAGCGTGCAAGAGGGTCGTACCCGGCTGCAGTCAAACCGACCACTCTCTACCGGGGCAGAGAGGTACCAGAGGAGCACGTGGAAACAACGCCGCAGCTGTCTGACACCCCTCTTTGCACCAGCAACCAAGCTTCGCTTTGCCGCTGGCACAACAGGAGCCAGGCTCCCGGTCACTCCGTGTGAAGCAGGGTCTCACATCCAGAAGTCACGAATGCCGCTCTTTGGTTTTCTCTGGATTTGGCTTTGTCCAAACCATAACGGCACCGATCAGATTCCCCACTTGCTGCTTCCACGGCCACCACGCTGGCAGTACCTACACAAAGGCTGATTTTCAGGCAGCTCAGAATTGTCTCTGCCCAGGTAAATTTAATTTCATTGCTCTTTGCTCCCACAAATCTAATCTCTAAAGCCCTCTAACTAGATTTTAGTGGGCCCCTTGGGCTTGAAAATTACTTGGTCTAGCCGGCTGCACAATGTGGGCCAGAAGGCTGCACTCAACAACAGCGGGACTGTACTTCTCCGCCACTTTACGTGATCTAATGAACTCCCCGGTGCCTGGCTGAATCAGATCTCTTCAAAAGACCAGGCTCGTGTGTGATAGAGTTCCCAGCTCTCGTGTTAAGCCACCCTGCGGCTTCCCTGCACGGCTCACGCTTCTGGCCCCCGTGTACCTTCAGGGCCGTCCGCCCTGCTGCTTGTAGGCTGCATCCCGCGCCAAGGCCCGGGAATTCGGCCCGCGCCCCTGGAAGAGCAGGAGGCTGGGGGCCGCTGGCAGCGCTGCCCTCGCTGAGCGGACCTGGGCCACAGCTGGCACGAAGGCGGCAGAGGGGTGCGGCTCTCAGCTGCAGTTTCAGGATCAGCCCTTGCGTGGGAAGAAGCGGTCAAGGCGCAGTTTATCAGCCCGAAACCGACTTTTTCACCTAACGCACCGGAAGGTGCTTTTCCCCTCTGCCAGAAGAGCACGAGCAGCCTCTGGAAGCGGCGAGGCTGGAACAGGGAGGCTCACAGCAGCAGCGTGAAGCCGGCTGCGGGCTGCAGGACAGCCTCTCTACAGAGACGCAGTAAGGCCACCCTGGAAGGGCTCCAGCCCCTTCTCACTGGCTGCACGTCCGCATCAGCAGGGACACAGGAGATGCTGAGCAACGCCTGGCTGCTGGGAGCAGGGAAAAGCACCCCGCTCCGGGGCTTCGTCTGGGGCAGAGCGCTTTGCGGCAGCCCGTGCCAAACCTACGTGCTGCTCCCTCCCCTTTCTGAGCGCTACCGCGGTCGGCCGAGGCCACGGCCCCCCCGGGAGGGCCCGGGCAGAGCCGACATCCCCGGTCGGGGCTGATTTCTCGGGACAGGCACCGCCAGGGCTCCGCAGCCAGCCCGTCCTGCTGCCGCCGAAGCCGCGGGGCTGCGTGGAGAGGGCACACGCGAGGAAAGCCGCGGGGACGGAGGCGCTGGAGGGGCCGGTGGGCAGCTCGGGGCTGGCGGCAGCCCCGGGAGCGGC